>JNEY01000822.1:6849-34449 GCA_020875895.1 Aphelenchus avenae
CGCCTCCCGCATTCCTAAGCTAGCACATCCCGCAGGATCGCTTGACCTTTCACGCGGATTCACGTGAACGTCACGAAGACGACTGACTCACGAAGCATACCACCTTACAATTTGAAGAAAATTTGAAAATTTTTTGAGAAAAAAAGCAAAAATAGCAAATTTTTTGAAGGAAAAGGGCTCATTTTCGATTACGAATACAATCTATGTGCTAGCTGTCACCCATACGAATTCCGTTTTTATCCTTTTTGTTGAATGAAATTTTTGACTGGAGTACGGGTACGGGCCGTATTTTCAGCACGGGTACGGGTACGGCACGGCGGAGCGGGGAGGGGGGGGGGTCATGTACGGGTACGGGTACGGCACGGAGGGTCCAGTACGGGTACGGGTACGGCGCGGGGGGTAAATATCGATCTCTAGTTTCGGTGGGTGGTGGCGCGGAAGTCGGCGGCGGATCCGTGCACACTCCTTTCGCGTCGCAAACGAGATCGTTGCAGTTGTTCGTATTGCAGCAGTAGACATTATTTCCGTCGATCTTTAGTAGGCCGTTCTGGGTACAACGCTGTTGTTTCTGATCGCCATCGCAGCCCCTAAAGCTACGGGTTAAGACTCTGGTTTAGGGCCGCCAAACACCTAAGGCCTAAGCCAGGCAGAACAGGCTAAGCCAGGCATGCATGGCCTACAGACGGCAGAAGGTACGAATGGACTACTTACTTCCCAACGCTCGTGTTCGTCGCTTTCACAACAGCAGGATCCGTGGCCGCCACGGTAAAGCAAAACCGTGAAAGTCCTGGACCCCGATCTCATTGTTATCGGTACCTGCAAGGGTCGTCCAATCGAGTGGTCAAGCTCTATTATATTCCTGCTTAGACTTACCATACCAACACGACGTCGGGTCTCCCGCCACGAGTAAGAAGCAAGGAGCAAATAAAAAGCAGGCGATGCCGTTGCAGACAAACGTCATCTTCGCAAACACGCTCGTAGGCACTGGGGTCTGGGCTTAGCTCTAAGTACTCCACGCTAGAGCTTTAAGCGGCGGCTTGCAGAAGAAGTCAAGCAAGGAACCTAAAGTGCTTGGCATGAATCACGTGCACAAGCCCGCAGAATACACGAAGTAAATATAGACCGTAATATTGTACACAATATATTTCCTCATTTCAAATGGTTCGATGTGACCAAAACGGAAAGAAATATTTTGGGACAAGTATGGATGCATGTCCATGCTTCGTTTTCTTCCTGGGTGAAAGATCATTGACATTGAACTGATCATAACGAGGTTTTCTGTTTCCTTTCCGTCAGAGAAGTCTGTTGCGGTCCGCTTCGCAGAAGGAGCCGCTTGATTTATGCGGCTCTGGGGTTAGCTATCCAGATATAATTTAGGTATACGCTTTGTGCTAAAAAGGCCCGGATTAGGGCGTTCGTAGACCCGGTGAACATGCTAGGCCCTTTAGGCCGAGCTCTCTGTCTGTCCGGGTTCCCTCCGGATTACGGCCTATGCCGAGGCCAAGGGGGGGGGGATCCCGATCCAACACATGACGCAAGCGATCTTACGGGCAGACGATTTATTGGGTCGAAATACGGAGCGGCTAGCCGGCCGCCCGTCGCTGGATATGAAGTGGAAAATACCTTCTTCGGACCCGGTTTTATACCAGGCCTAAGGCGGGCTTATTCTCAACTCGGAAAAGTGGTTCTATGGGGGCTTTCAGTGCAGCTGTCAGCGAAAGACCAGAGACATTAACGATGAGCTGTTAGAGATGTGGAGTGAATGTGCAATTTCCGCATTCGCGGACACATGGTCTGGGCGCCAGAGACATCTTATCAAACGTGGACTACACTTCTCGCTAGACACGCGAACAAATGACCAAAATACGCGGAACGCTTTGAACAAATAAAGGAATCATCGAAGATCGAGGTTGCACAGGTATTTTCGGCCGTAGCGTTGTTTTTGTCTGGCTTGCTCGACGCTTGTTGTTTCCGTCACCACGGTGTAGCCTCTGACGGCGAAGTCTGGGAAGCCAAATAACTCTACGTTTATACTATCGGCGAAAGTTTGTTTGCCTTCTCGAAGGCGAAACGCTGACACATCCTGCAAAAGGAGGTTCAGCGCGAACACGCGAACTTATGCAACATCTATCTGTAACCGGCGGCAGCGGCTTCCTCCCATGCAGTTTCGGTATTCATCGAGTGAACGAATTGTTGTTGTGCAGAGCCAAAATATGTTTTTACAAAGCTTTTCTTGCTGCTATGCGATATGGAGAATTTTAGGAATCCATTCATCAGTGCGTCAGTACGCAAAGTGTGAACATGTCTAGCTCAAGCCAATAAAAATACACACTAATGGGCAGTCCCATTCGTGATAAATTCTCGATGTGCATGCTCGACGGCTTTATTCTTCTCCGTCGATTTCTGCTTTAGGTATTTCCTGAAAAAGCAGTCTCCTGTAAGCGCACGGAACTCCTGCAGCACTTACTCCTTGACGTCGTCGAAGGGGTAGAACGGATGGTGGATGACGCTAAACGATGAATCGTTAGCTACATGCGTAGCTACGTACACACTTACTTGAGCCCTGAATGATCTCGATTTCATTTTGAATTCCCAGTTAGCCTTATTGTTTCGAATTCTGAACTAAAAATTGCTGAATTCCAAATCCAAAATGAAATCAGAAATATCGAAAAACACGAGCACATTTTATTCACAGCGCTGGCAAGTGCTGCTGCAGGCGATGCAAGCAAAAGTTTTACTCTACCTCTAAGTCCCTGATTCAGATAGCTTAGGTATTCTAAATTATAATGGCGCCCTTTTTCTAGTTTACGAGCTCAAAAGCAGCTTGAATTCAGGATTCACGATGGCCCGGCCGCATACACGCACCAGCACGCGTGCTTACAATTTGAACGGGAACAGGCGGACACGCTCGGTGATCGCCTCAAATGCAGCCATATCGTCCGCATCCAGCTCGAAGTCGAAGATGCCGAAATTCTCGCGGATACGCCGCGGATTCTGGCTCTTGACGACAGAGATGACGCCACGCTGCAGGATTTGGCGAAGAATGACCTGCAGAAGCATCAGCGAGCTTCGGAAACGGACAACAGTTGGGCCTACCTGGGCCGGCGTTCGGCTGTGCTTTGCGGCAAGTCGAGTGACGGTGGGATGCGTCAGGCAGTTGCCATCTAAAGGGCGCACTCTCTTTTGGTACTACGAATCATGGACAGGTGGTCGAGTGAGGGGCTTGCCTGGCCAGTCGTCCTTTAGCACCGCAGCTTGTCGGCCAGGAGAGCCAAGACAGCAGTAGCCGGTGACGGTCATTCCCATCCGCTTCGAGAACTTCACCAGCTCGTAATTGGGCCAGAGCAGATTGACTTCGATCTGAAGGAATCTCTTTCCATAGTTGCCAGACGTTGCTGCGCAGAGAAATAACGCTCCAGTTTGGCCGACTTTAGCGCTTACTTGGTGGTTCATCGGCTTGATCTCCGCCTTTGCGAAGACCTCACGGATTTGACGCTCGTTGAAGTTCGATATGCCAATTGCTCGAGCGTAGCCTTCGTAGTAGAACTGTTCCATCATCCGCCAGGTGTCCGTCAGCGGATAGTCGTCGCACATCCACTCGCCGTTGGGGCCGAACAAAGAGAACTTCGTTTTCTCGTCAAGCTTAAAAGAACTTTAAGCCAGCAATGATGTCGTCTCTGACGGACCTGCATGGGCATGGGAGTATGCATCAGGAAGAGGTCGATGTAGTGAGTTCGGAGGTTTTTCAGCTGCATTTGGAGACACTCTCGCGCCTTATCGGGACGGTAGTAGAATGGAGCAAGCTGAACCCGCCACGTGTAGCCAGGCATGATAACGATTCAACACAATGACTAGTTCTGCAGCAGCGACGCGACGTTCAAGCACCTTTACCGGGGGACTATTTTGCAGGTACAACAAGGACTTTATAGAGACAATCGTGTTCGAAGAGTCCGCCGGATTTCTCTTTTTTTGTTCGTTTTCTTTTTGAGTATAATTCACACCGTTCTGCGGCATTACAGGCTCAGATTTGCAACACCTTGAAAAATGTCCCGTCACAATTGACCCAGGCTTGCATGAATAGCCGACAACGCTGAATAGTACCCATAATACATACGCTTGAGAACGCATGGTTGGAGCCTTCAACAGTTCCGCACCTTAGTCGTGATGAAGAGCTCTGCTCGGGTCAGCTTCCTCTGCGTCGTGTACTCTTCGATGACCTCGCCGATGATGTGCTCATTTCCGTAGAAGTAGGCGGTGTCGATGAGACGGTATCCGGCGTCGAACGCGCATCGGAGCGCTTCCTTGAGTTTCTCCGGCGGGTTCGCTTCCCAGGTGCCGAGGCCCACCATCGGAATGTGGACGCCGTTCCACATCGTCAAAGTTGGAGACAGCCCAGGATGCTCGGTCATAACGGTCGACTTCGGCGGGAAGTAGCCGCTTCTGAAAGGCTCTGTCGGTATAATAGTTTAAAAAGCTTACGTCGGCCTTATAAACGTTTATTGAACAGAAACTGGGTCTAACTTTTCCTTCAGTTTTCTTGCAACAAAAACCTAATATTTTATTGTTCCTTTTTATACAATAATTTTCGTGATCTTTTCCAAGACTTGTTTTCCTAAGTACGATCCGAGGATCGTTTTTCTTTTTTTCCGGGATATACCAGGGGCAACCCTGCAATATTCCGTCGATCCACGTTACCGTGGACCCTAACGCTGCCTGCATCGAAAGAGCATGACGCAGATCTCATTTAAGTTATATATTCCGATTACTCGAGATGGGCGTCATTCCGACGCTGGACGGGCAAGAACAGAGTACGCTAGGCTAGTGATGGCTTGTAGGCTTGCAGTACTGGGCATACCTACATGGTGCATGGCATACCTTTCCTCCGACAGCTCGCCATTCTGCTTCCGGTACGCATCCTTGCTCCAGCAGAGCGCTCCCTTGATCGCCTTTCCCATACTGGTCATTTCTGCGACGACGAGGCCCTAAAATTGAAGCCCGAAATGGAAGCTAATTATGCTTCTGGACGCGTAATCAGCACTCGAGAGGGCATGGTCGCAACTTTGTTTCCAAATTATCGCGTTGCACGGGCCATAAAAACCTTTAAGAATTGAGTGATGGAGCGCTTCTTCGCTGTGATCTTTGCGAATTCGAAGAACTACTGTTCAGCCTTCGGCTTCCGTAAAAAGGACTAACCTGGCGTATTTTTATTCCGACCGAAAAGGCAAATTCTTTCGACGAGTTAATTGTTCCCGCCGCGCATTTGTGGACGAGCGGAACACCAGTAATCCCATTACACCACCGGAACAGCACGCAAGGAACAACAATCCTCATCAGCAGTCATGCGTTAAGCGTTAACCGGACAATGTATGCTTACCTTGTGCGCTATGCCCGACACCAATGTGCTTCGGAATCTCACAGTGTACTTTTCTCCGTGAGACACAGAGGGGTGGGGGGGGGGGGTCATTGAGTATGGTACGGAAGTACGGTACGGCGTCAGGATGGTACGGCTGCCGCTTGCCGGTCCTTACAGTGTACCTTCCGCACTCGGTCTTGATCAACCGCGGAGAGTTGCCTTCTTCGAGATAAAGTCATTTTGTTCCATCATATCTCAAAAGTTTTAGGCTTGATTTAACGCCTTATACCTGTTACATTTCTTTGAACTATTTTAGCAAGTAAACATGTACCATCTAGGCAAACATAGGCAAATCCCACAACATCTGAACCGTTTCAGATCAATGACGCAATGTGTTATGCGTTAATGATCCCGGTGTTCACTTATGCTTCACTGCTAACATTGCAACACAATGCGCGTACATCGTTGTCGTAATCGCCAATCGAAGGCTTAGCCAAAGTATCTATGACCTTCTCCTCCTAGAAACCACAAGTCCGGTGATCCACGCAGAAGCCGGTTCCCTATAAGTAGGTGTCGAAGCTCAGTCAACAGTACAGGCGTACATCGCTCGGCATGATTAATCCCATTACGGGAAATTTACGCTCGCCAGTACAACCCAATCGAAGACAGAACAAGTACGAGAACAATTTTATTCGTCTCATGCCACATAACGGAGAGCAAAAAATATGAAATGGGCACTTTAGGGTACTTGGTATTTGGGTGCGAGCCACATTCTAGCGTGCAGCGGTCCCGTTTGAGCGCAGCAATTCAGGCGTAGAGGTCAGTGGTTTCGCGGACTTCTTTGCATCCATCTCCATCTGTGTTTTGAGATGTGGCCTGAAAACGTACGTGAAGTACTCTAACGGCCGCCTAAGAAGCTAAGGAACACGTACACTTTGACGTCGTCGAACGGATGCTCCGGATGGTCCACGACACTAAAACAGCCATACGTAACCGTACGCCCCCCCAAAAAAATACGTTGTCTTCAGAGCCGTTAAGATATCTAGCGGATGATTGCCTAACCAAGGCTGGACGTGGGTCGGGCACTAATATCAGTATCTTCAAATCGTAGGATTTCAAATGTTCGAACAGGGTCAGAACCAGGGACATTTTGGACATCCTTTTTTGGAATATGATTTGGAATCGACCAGCCCTGTTGCCTACGACTATAACCATGCCCTACGTCTCCTACTCCTCTCCGTACTTCAAGGATGAAACGACGGAAACGGAAACTAACAATGTGAACGGGAACAGCCGGCACCGGTCCTTGATCGCCTCCAGCGCAGCCATCCCGTCTGCTCCGAGCTCGAAGTCAAAGACCTGGAAGTTGCTGCGAATGCGCCCCGGATTCGTGCTCTTAATGATGGCGACGATGCCACGCTCGAGGACGTATCGCAGCAGGATCTAAGCGAAAGCGTCTTCTCTTAGGCGTAAAGGACTCTTACCTGAGCCGTGGTACGCTTGTGCTTTTCGGCTAGGCGAGTGACGACCGGATGGGTAAGGCAGTTGCCTTCTGAAATGAGCCGTAACTCAATCGCAGTCATAGTGAGATTTGCAAGGACAAATCCGGGATAACATCAAGGATGAATCGGGTTTTTAGAGGTTTTTTGAGTATTTAATCAAAAGTTTACTATTTTGAGAATTTAATAATACGATGCGTATTTTATTTTTTCTCAAAGCATATTTTACGGATCTGCTTGTAAATTTTACCATTAGAATGATTTAACATCTCTTAAAAATTAGTATGACGAGTTGTTCGGTAGCTGTTTCGTCCAGAACGATAAAAAATGCTTTGCCTTGGGCATGAGATTTTTCGGTCATCAATTCTTCTTCCTCATTAAAAGGGCTTGCCTGGCCAGTCGTCCCTAAGCATCGAAACGGTACGTCCCGGCGAGCCGATGCACGCATAGCCGGTGACCGACATTCCCATGCGCTTCGAGTACTTCACTAGCTCATTCTGCGGGCACAATATGTTGACCTCGATCTGAAGCGATTTCCAACGTTTTTCGAGAAAGAGACTACGGTCGAGCACCTGATGATTCATGGGCTTCACAGTTGCCTGGCGGAAGAGGTCGCGGATCTGACGCTCGTTAAAGTTGGAGATGCCAATAGCGCGAAGCTTTCCTTGGAAGTAGAAGTCCTCCAGGACCCGCCAGGTGTCAATGTGCGCCACGTCGTCCCGGATCCATTGTCCGTCGTCTTCGATCATTTGGAACTGGGTATCCGGGTCCGCCTAAAGCATTGAACTGCATCGTAGGCCGTACACAGGTACTGAGTTGCTACTCGATGCATGCCCTTTGTGCCCATGCGCCGGCTCTGCGCCCAAAAAGAGTGCCGGAGTTACGCGTGCAATAGACCTTTATAACAAAGGAAAGTTTCCCATAGATTCTTAGTGTAAAAGTCATGTGCCATCATCATGTGCCGGACTTCTCCCATCAAGAGTATACCTTCGTTGCGGTCGGTAGATGAATGAGATAGAGGTCGATGTAGTTGGTACGAAGCGCCTTTAGCTGGTTCTCGATGCATGCTCGAGCGTCCGCCGGGCGGTGGAAGAATGGTGGTAGCTAAAATACCTGGCGGATAATCCGTTTGTCCTTTAAGTAATGGAACCCTTTTTCGGAAAACGAATCCGGTTGGATTTTTAAAGTCTAATTTGAGCAGAACATCATTTTGATGAAGGAGATATTCTGAACGCACCTTAGTCGTGATGAAGATCTCCGCTCGCGACAGTTTCTTCGCCGTCGTGTACTCCTCGATCAGCTCACCGATGGTCGCTTCGTTGCCGTAGAAGTAGGCGGTGTCGATGTGCCGATAGCCAGCATCGAATGCCGTCCGAAGCGCCGCCTTCAGCTCTTCGGGATCGTTGGCTTCCCACGTGCCGAGCCCGATCTGGGGTATTAGGACGCCATTTCGCATAGTAAGAGAAGGGGTTGTCGACATTTTTGCACAGAAACCACGTGGAACTATTGTTGTGTCGAGTTCCCAGGTGCCTATATACCATTCGGGAGAGTTTCCATCAGTTTTTTTGTAGATGCTTCCGATAATGCCCGTACTTTGAGTGCAACGACATGGATCCCGCCGTTATCAAAGCGCTGCACCGAAAGTGCAGTTTTCCGTCCACTAAAGTGCACAGTTTTTGTCACCTGCTGCACGGATGCTCGCCGAGACCAGTGCAAAAGACCGAAGCATGCTCGGATGCTCGCCGCATGCAACACCAACCAATTTTAGGCGAGAATTTAGCAGTTTTAATGGAAATTTGCTCAGGTGGCGCCTAGCTGCGGGGCCATATCGACCCATCTGAGCACCAAAGATTTTCTGGGCGCTCCCTATGAACGTTTTGCTTAGCTTCGACTTTGACTTCGATCTTCGGTATTTTTTCGGCTTAGGTTTTAAATTTTACCTTCGCTTGGGTTTCGGCTTCGGTCCCGGACCACCGTGGGGTCGTCAGCCCTAGTTGCGACCGACCACCCTGCCTTAGGTCAGTCTCAATCATTACACGCTCAATGTGTTAACATTTGCTCCTGCCCTTTTGGCGGACGGGATGCTATCACGAATGACGCGAGCTTTTGCTGTTCGTCCATTCCTCGTGCGACTGACAGCGCAGCGCGAAAAGCGCGCCGCTCGGATGACACCGGTTTTCGCACCTCGCGGCGCATAATTACCCTCCGCGCGAACACCTTTTGTGGACACTCGCTAGCCGCCGCCGCTTCCCATTCAGCGCTCAGCGACGGATGCTCCCCGACGCGTTAACGATACTATTGTTGTTTTTGCTAAGCGTTATTAGTTGCGTTTCCGGCATGGACTTCACCGAGTTCCTCTTCCGGAACCAGGAGATTTGTAAGTTTACGACCTCCTCATAGCCGCGTCCGGACCATCACAGAAACACTTCCGGCTAGACCCGCCAGTAAATTTGACCAATTTGCGTCACCCTGAAGGCGCCATTATGGGCGTTTTAATTAATACGCTTGTTCATTTTTATGGACAAGACTTGAAAGCTTGGGACCTGATATTCTGGAACAGCTGCGTAACCCTGCCGTGTGACGCGAATGAACTTGGCCAGAGCTCGGTTCTACGGCGGGATAGTGTAGGCTAGTGAAGAACAGGCCTATAACTTTCTTTTTACTCCGTAGCCTAGCTTGCAGACAAAGAACAACAAGAGGCGAACAGCTTGTTGCTTTCAGGTGATCATCCGTTCTCGCAGGCGGAGTTCGTACCCGCTCTGGACGAGTGCAGCATCAAGTGCAAGCCGCTGGAGCTGTGCGTGGAGAACGACGACCTCGTACAGAAGTGCATAAAACGTAAGCACTTCACAATCATTTTGTGAACAACTACGTCAACCCCCATTTTACTCGTTTCCTCGCCAGATTGTACCGTCTTGACTTCATTTCAGTACCTCAGAAGTGCATTGAATCCTTCAACGAGCAGCAAGTACAAACAGTGCAAACACTCAGCAAGCGTCTACCCATCCGAGGCGTGCAACTGGTCAATGGCGGAAAGACGCTCTCGCCGAAGGTCCGCGCTCGATTCTGGTTCAGCCAGGAGAGATCGTAAAGCTCTCTTCTCAGAAGTGCTCAAATTTCTATGGTGCTGTATAATCTCGTGCCACACACTTTAATAGCGGATGTTTCCTGTGATAAATCACGAAGATTAATACTAACTTTGCGTCGGTTAAAACGAGACGGCAAGCGTCTCTGATCGCCGCCGGTCCGTGCTTGTATGGGACAACGTCAGAATGCGCGTCGTTCTTATGGGCACAGCAGCAACCAGTAGGCGGCTTTACATACTGGAACGCAAATAAATTCGTAAATCCGCTGCTTTTGTTCATTTTTACGTTGTGCCAAATCGCAAAACCGGACGAACTTTTTCAAAACTTCACTAAAGACAGGTTCTTTTCGGGAAGCGAGAACCCGCCGTGGACTCTCAGCGCTGCAGCCTTAGGCAATGACTATCCTGCTGCATAAGGGAGGTCCCTTAGAGAATTCACGGGTGGACTTCGCTTACTGCAAAATTACGGGGACACGTTCTCTTTGTGACTGCAAGCTTGGGATTGCGACGGGTATGCTGGCTAATGAAATGGGCAGAAGGTTAAACTTAAAGCTTCGAATTCGCCGTTTGAAATGGCCCCCTCAGACACTAACGCTCAAAGATCACGTCATTCGTTATTAGCGCAGTCGTTGTCCGCGCATCCCACGGATCGATCCAGACGGCCGTTATCCGCAAACGGTTTCCGCCTGCAGATCTCTTTTGGTTTCGCGTCTCCCGCGGCGCTGCAGCCGCAGGCGCGCCGGATGACCCAATCCCGAGATGGATTAGGTAGGTCAGGTTGCGTCCGTCGATCGCTGTTTGGCGGACGACGTCGCCCGCTTGCGCATCGTCTTCAGGATATCCCGCCGCCGGGGCGATGAGCGCTCATCCGACGGCGGCGCGTCAAGGCTCCTAATCCGTCCACTTTCGCGTCGCCGTCGCCGCGCGACGTCTTTGACCCTCGGTTGCGTAAACTAAACTTTTCCGCTCCGGGAATGAATGAATGCGACGAGGTCGCGGGCCGTTCGATCCCCGCGCCCGTTTTGTCGGTCATTTAATAATTCCTCTTCAGGATGTCGATTGCGTGAATTGTACTACAAATTCCTATGCCGCTAAATAATGACCGCATTTTCAGTTGCTGCCCTGGCATGAATGCTTGCTACCTAATGGGTCTTTCTTTGAGTTTGCCTATAGTCAATTTGTAAGGTCGATATGAGAGACCGAAGCAAACACTGTAGGCAGTTTTCTTCCTGTATCAATATTGGTTACACTAGTTCATCTACCTTTCGAGAGCATTCTACTCTTGACCCTATATGCTTCGGATGTGCATGCGTGCCTTTACACTAAAAAGTTTCCCGTCATCCCCACCATTTCTTCTAATTGTTCCAGAAAAAAAATGTATTTGACGCCGGAAGTTAGATGGGCTTCGCAACAAACAATGAGCCGCCAGCAGAAAAGTTCTTTAGAACACAGTATGTCCTTGCATTGAAGTTATTTCGTGTTATCATTCCGAATATTACTCAAGCGCCCCGTTGTTAAACGATACGGTTTGTGGCAAGCGCCAAGTGCCGTAAATAGGAAACTGAAGAGTCCATTAACGGTCCACCCGCTTCCGTAAATGCACTGGGCTTAAAAACAGCAAAAGTGACGTGGCTTACTGAAATTCTTTTCACTATTCGGCAGCAAGTTAGGCTTAGGCTTTTTAAATCCGTTTCCTGTTCGTTCTCAAATAACCCGTTCTATCCGCTCAGTTGTGCCGAGCCCTCAAGCGATATAAATGCAAAACGTGGTTAATATTCAGTCTTCTTAAGTCGTTCATGTCGCGCTCAAACCGTTAGCATTCTCTCATACACAGCGCTCTAGGATGCCTCTGCCGACATTCGAGGAGATCGGCGAGAAACTCTCCGTCCTTACCGTCCTCGCCTTCGAGAAGTACGGCGAATTCGTCGGCCGCCATCCCGGCAAGGTCCTCATTGCTACGCTAATTGCCACCGCACTATGCGCACCCGGCCTGGGCTTCATCCGCATTAACCTGGACCTGTACAAGCTCTTCGTCCCACTGGACGCTCCCGTCCGATTTGAGTTCGAAAGTCAGCAGGCGTACGATCGGATTCCGCTCGGCAACTTGGACGCGGAACCGCCACCGGCCAAGAGAACCATGAGGTAGGGGCGGCTTGGAAAAGTGCGTACTTGCATCATTAGGGACTGCTCGAGAATCTGAAGCCGGACAAACAATGCAGTAGTTAGCGAAAATAGTGAGCGCAGATACCAAGGTTACGCCTGCACTGATTCTCGAAAAATTTGAAACGCGAAAACTGAACTGCCTTTTCAAAAGCTGACATTTTTGCGATTTTGGCCTGTTAGTGTGACTTCGTCATGTTGAAGCCTAATAACTGAACCTGAACCGAAAACTCGCCTGGAAACAGAAAATTGAAAACTGAATGTTTAGAAAGGCAAAAATGCCAGTTCGAAGTCGTGTAATGTCTACAGGGTGTATTTTGCGGACGTTATGAAATGCCCGCAACAGGCGGGAATGCCGATTGCTAGCGGGTAATACCGACTTGCGGTCCGCAGTCCATCCCTTCCGCAAGTGTCGGAAGGGGTGGACGTCGACTGAAGAACATACGAAATAATGCTACCTCCGGTGTTTCAACGATTCGTTGAAGGCCCAAGTCGGTGAAGCCGTAGACTGTTTTCGGCTGTAATTTTAAAGAGGTGAGCAAAAAATGGTTAAGGTATGCAGGTAAAAATTGATTGAAAGCAAAAGACGACCGACAAGCTCACGCTAAACTTCTCGAATTCGCACTAAGCTAGCGAAGAGTACGCCCACACTTTGTCTTCCAAGATAATTCGAGTCTTAAACCGTTCAGAAAAGCGGCTACGACCCATAATCAAAGGGTTTTACCTGAGCCATTAACATTAGTTCAAATGGGCTACTGTTTAGGTCCCTACCGAAGGACAACTCGGTCGCATTCATCAAGCGGAAGCACTTGAAGGAAACAAAGAAGCCACCAGCACCCATCATCTGGACCACCGCCACTACGGCTGTGCCGGAGAATCACACCGTTCCGCTGTACCATATCGCCCACGAGGAGTACGAGAACTCTATCGAAGGCGACCTGCTGGGAATGTCGCTCTACAGCTACACGAACGAAATGAAGCTGCTGAAGAGGATGAACGAAGGTACGTCCGAATCATGAAAGTCCTGCGATTGATTGTCCGCTGCAAACGTGGGAAGACTACGTTTTGTTTTGAACCCGAATCTGACGTTCCGAATCCGAAGTTTGGTTTCAGCTACTCAAGAATGACCAAGAGGTTGTTATACGAACAGATCGCAGGCAACGTACGACGGATGAAGTTCGTATTCGAACCTATAACTTCGGTTTGGCCTTACGAAACGTTTTTAAAAAGCTAGGGAGTGAACTTGGTTTTTGCAGGAATTTGGAAACTATGCAAAGTTCTGCCACGGAAAATTCTATTTTTAATGTTGAAAAAAGAATTTTCTCTTTGCTTGGAGCTGCATCAACGACACCTATAGGACACCCAAAAAAACGGGAGGACGACCAAAGAAGGGACGATACCCCAAAAAGCTCAGTGGAACAGTGCGAGATCGACATTACGCCTTCAGATACCGCATCATGTCACTGATTTCTGTCTCGAGGAATGTTCCGTAGTTAGTTTCGTTGGGACCCTGATGTTGAGCGCTCTTTTTAGACACTGGGGTTCTGTGTATCAGGGATGGGGGATTCTAAAAACCAAGCCGAGACCGAGAGTGCGAAAACCAACCGAGACCGAGCCCACCAAAAAGGTCCGAGACTCTCGGGAAAACCGAGTTTTGGTCAAAAATTTCCATTCAGTGATAAATTTTCGCTGGGCGGCGCCTAGCGGCGCCATCTCAAAGTCTCGGTTTAGTCTCGAGTTTTCGACCGAGACCGAGACCACCAAAATGCACCGAGACTCTCGGTTTTCCGAGACCGAGTCTCGGTCCCATCCTTGCTATGTATATGCAGGACGAGGTTAACGCCAGAAACTACTAAAGGGGCCACTTGTTCAGGCTGGGCCCCACTCGAGCGCACGAAGGACCGTCATCGTGCTCCGCAGCGGTCCGGAAGGGCCACGAAGGAGAACGCGCTGGCGATGCCGAAGCACAAGAAGTCGAAGAAGGACGTGAATGCGCCCATCCACAACGACATTCTGCGCTTCTACGTCGTCCACAAGGACTACAACAACCTGCTAGAGAGCGATATTCTCGGGAAGCTCTACGACTACACGAATGAGATGATGACTGTGACGATGCATTACGCGGAGCGGGAGTGGGTCATGGAGGACTTCTGCAAGAAATTGCCTACGGAAAAGGTATCGTTCCGTAAAACGACAGTTGCATTTGCATGGCCTCGGCTGTATCGCCGAGCAGAGCCACAACAAAGAATATTATATCGGTGCTATTTTGAAATTGCTTGCGCTGACGCGCATGGAGGGTCGCTAACGCGGTTTCTCACACTTTTCATCGACGATGAATGTTTGCTTTTGGTTGGCTGGTCTGAAGCCCAAGAGACTCTTTTTGACGCGCACAGGAAACTGCATGCCTCTGCATGCGGAAGCGCTTAGTACGCATGCCTCCACGCAGCATGCATGACATGCAAAATTTTCATGCATCCGGTACCGCTAGAATGCGATACAGCTTACTACGCATGACTACAAGCATGCATGCTTCTGCATGCAATACCGCTATATACCGCATGATACGCATGCGCGTCCGAAGCGTGGCGTGGTGCATGCATTGTCCTAAAACTTAATTATTCTTTGGCTAATGTCTGGTAAGTTTTATTGCCATCGGTTTTCTTACCATTAACCGTGGACCACCTAGAAGTGCAACAACAACCTGAACGTCTGGCTGAAGCACGCCGAGAACCTCTTCCGAAGCGGTGGGTCGCGAACCAACCCGAACCTTCAGCTGTCCTACCCCGTCATGTACCTGTTCAACCGGCCCAAGGACATCGGGAACGTACGTTTCCCACCTCAGTTACGTGACACAAGTTAAGCGCCGTTGTAGATTATCTATGGCGTCAACGTCACGGGCCTGAAGCACGAGATCGTCGGCGCGAGGGTGCTCACTATTCACTGGTTCATCGCATTCCCGGACGTCGGCAGCAACAAGGCCGCCTACATCGCATACCGCGACCGACTGAACGAGTTCTGGGACAGCAAGACGCAGGAGTCCAACATCAAGTTCATCCCGCACAAGTAAGACCTTAAGCGATTCGTGTGAAGTTAGAGTAGGCATCGGCAACCGAACCGTAATTGCGTACCAGGGCCTATGCGGTAAGAATGCACCGTGCCCATAATCGTTAGTTTCCGTGCTTTCGATGTTCCCCTCACTAAAGTTTTTTCAAAATTTTGCAAAACATCGCTATTTTCGAGCAAAAAAAGTCAGAATTCATGGTGGGGAAGGGAGACAGGAAGAAGAAGAAAGCTGTGTTGTCCTCAATTTTACGGGTCTGTCCGTTTTCGTTTCGGAGTCCACGAGTATGACGTTTCGAACGTCGCGTTTTTAGCGACAAAGCGATGGACGACGAGCTGCTTCTGATCATCAAAACCGCCGTCCCGTTCGCTTTCCCCGCCGCCCTGCAGATGATGTTGTTCGTGTGGTTCACCAACAAGGCGAAAGACATTCGAAAGTACGTACTCGCTGCCAATCCGACTTTTCGTAGACGACGAAATGCGACATTTTGTGCTTCAGGTCGAAGTCGCTAGAGGCCTACTTTGGAGTGATCTGCGTCGTTCTCGGCCTCATCTGCACCTTCGGACTCACCTTCTACGCGGGTCTGCCGTTCAACCCGGTCTCCAGCACGATGCCGTTCCTCATCCTGGGCGTCGGTATGCAAAATTCTAACTGACTTCCGGGCTAAGCCGTACGTCTTAGGCGTCGATGACATGTTCCTGATGCTGGGCGCTTGGCGCATGACCGACCCGAGGTGGTCGGTCGAGAAGCGCATGGCTATCACGATGGGCGACGCGGGCGCGAGTATCACCGTGACGTCGCTAACGAACTTCGGATGCTTTGGTGAGTCACTGGGCTTTGGTAAATGGGCTCATTAGCGCAAGAATTGGGCGCATAGAGTGTAATGCCAGTGCGAGTCCATACTGACCACTAGCTGTACTCTATGTTCGGTGGCGGCGGTCCAAAAACATGCAGTACATAAACGCTACTGCGTGCTATTTCTGCCTCTTTCGATGACACTCTTACACAGGGTTTTCTCATTCCGATGTAGGTCAACCGATATTTCAGCCCTTGGCTACTTCCTCTCGCCAACGCCCGCCGTCGGCGACTTCTGCATTCTGACAGCCATGGGTATGCTGATCGACTTCATCTTCCAAGTGACCTTCTTCGCCGCCATTATGGTCTACAGTGGCAAGCGCGAGCACGAAGGAGGCGTCATAGCGTACTTCCCCTGGTGCCCGAATTGTTGCAAGCCGACGCTACCGGAGGAGGAGGCGGACAACAACTCGGTACAGCAGGAGAAGAAGGCCGTGGAGTCGTTCCATGAACGTAAGTCCAGTTTGCACATCGGTAACAGGGGCGGGATTAAGTAGGTCTTTCTACCGCATAGGACTCAAGTCAAAAATTGACTAGCCCCTGCCCCTAAGCAAGCGGACACCCTGCTAAAAAATAAGGTCTCTGTCCGGAATTCGTTGGGCGAGCCAATGTTCATGGTGTTTTCTGTTTGATGTTACTAGAACTCTTTGCCAGGACTGATACTACGCCCGGTTATGGCCCGTAAAATCGGATAGCATGCCTGGAGGACTTTTCGCCTGCATGCCAGTGCTGCCTGAAAGCTTTTCCCTGCCTGGAGTGGCTTCACCTTGCCTCGAATCAATGTCATGTTTAATCTGTTCACGTGGCCTGGCCGCAACTACACACAAAGAATGACGACAGTATGTTTCGGAAGAGGCTCATTAGCCCGAATGACATTTTCCCATGGCACAGAAGCATCCTATCTTTGAAAGAGGGTTAGCCTTACCTAGTCATACATTATAATCACACCAGGAGTTATTCACTTCAGCGACCATCATGCACCGCCTCTTCAAGGACTATTATGCCCCGTTCATCCTTCGCAAGGAAGTCAAGCTCATTAGCTCGCTGATTTACATTCTCTACGTATGCGTCAGCTTCTACGGATGCTCAAACATGCGCGTGGACATCAGCCCGAAGAAGTACATTCGCGACAATTCACCGATTCAGACCTTCGTCCATTTGGCGGGTGTGTCGAAAAAACAAACAGCAATATAAAATTTGTTAAAAAGTATAAAACTTTCGACCATATACTTTATGCGCTATTCAACAAATTTAATTTTAGACAAATATATTTGGGCGGACAACGTGATGCCGACGTTCCACGTCATGCGACCGCCGGACCTCCGCAACCAGACCCAGCGCGCTCGCTTCAACGACCTCGTCTTCAAGCTGGAGAACACCGAGTACAGCATCGGGCGGGTGTCGACCAACCTCTGGGTGTGGGAGTACCAGAGCTTCCTCAACGACTTCCCGGAGGTGAACTACGAGACGGACTTCTACAAGCGGAACTACCTGCGGAACTTCTTCAACCAGTTCGATTTCCAGCAGTTTAGAGGTGGGTCACCTCTAACGCGCTACTCAGGAGCGTCACTAATCGTAGATCGAATGTAGCGGAGCATGCGATACCATTAGAAGCACGCGATACTGCTGGGAGCATGCGCATCGCTTGAAGCATGCGATGCCGCTTGGAGCATGTGCTATGCGCTTGGAGCGTGCGAAACCGTTTGAAGCATGCGATGCCGCTGAAGCATGCACTACCGCTTGGAACATTCGATACCGCTAGGCGCATGCGGTATCATCAAAGAGCATGATGCACCGATAGAAACGGGGGATAGAAACGATAGAAAATCGCTTGGCGCATGCAATACCGCTAAGAGCATGCGATAGCGCTAGGGGCATGCAACGCCGCATGTGCAATACCGCTAGGAGCAAGCGCTAGCTTTGAGCATGCGATACCGCTGGGCGAGAGCGCTTGGAGCATTGATGCCGCTTGGAGTGTACGATGTCGCTTGGAGCATGCGGTACCGCTTGGACCATGCGATACCACTAGGAGAATGCGATACCTTTTGGAGCAAGCAAAAATTATTCTTCCATTGCAGCTGCCGTGAAGATCAACGAGTCCGTGCCGGACGGTGAGCCCTGCATGCGGGCCTTCACCTTCCAGACTAGCTTCTACGGCCTTGACTCGTGGGACAAGCGGCAGGCGGAGCTCTTCCACTGGCGGAACATCCTGAAGGAGTACCCAGAATACGAGGTCTTCCTGGCGGGCATCTTCAGTCCCTTCCTGATCGATCAGAGGAGGACAATCGCGCCGTCGAGCATGCAGTCTGTGGGGTCTGCGATCGCCGTGATGGCATTGATCTCGCTGTTCTTCCTTCCGGATAAGGTGGGCTTAAGCTCAGAAAATCTTTCTACCCAGCCCAACGGACAAAAGAGGGCCTCAGGACAGGACACTTCCGATGTTTTAGGGCTTAGGGACGTTGATTCGAGAGGATTTATCAAATTTAGCGTTTCTTCCTGACTTAGCTGTAATGAGGTGTGCACCGTGCCGTGCCGTACCGTTTTGCCCTAATCTCGGCACGGAGTACGGTTTAGTCAGTACAATACGGCTTTACGGTACGGCGCTGAAATATACCGGTACGTCAACCGTTTCGTACCATAACTTACTTTGTACCATACCACTTTGTGGTATTATGGTACGGCAGTTCGGTACGCAGGAATTCAGTACGGCACTGAGCACCGTACGTGGTGTCTGCATCGTCTATATTAGCTGACAAAAATCCTACTTGTTGCTTACAGACGACGTTTAGCAATCCGTCTTCGTGATGTCCTTCTCGCTGATCTCCATCTCGATGGGCGTGTGCGGCTTCCTCTGCTTGTGGGGCAGTGACTTGGACTCCGTCTCGATGGGATGTAAGTTTTTTTCCGTTGCTGTTTAAGCTGCATAAAAAGGCACTTATACCGGGAAAAAGGAAAAGATTCTAACGAACAGTGGGTTCAACGCCTATTTTGGCAATAGGAATTCAGGACTAAACGCAAAGAATTCCCTGCTATATGTCCTAAAAGTAGCGTCCTAGCAACGTTTTCGACGTTCGTTCGAATACCACCGAAACTTTATCGCATCACGCACAATCCGCTCCGTTCTTTAGGCATCATCATGGCGATCGGGCTCGCGGTGGACTTCAGCATTCACATCTGCTACCGCTACCATCACTCCCCGGCAAAGACCGCCGAGGGTAAGGTGATCGACACGCTCTCGCTGGTCGGCTACCCGGTGCTTCAAGCGGGCGGCTCCACGTTGTGGGCCATGACGACGCTGCCGTTCGTACCCGCCTACCTGGTCCGCGTGTTTTTCCAGACCGTCGTGCTGGTCAACGTCTTCGGACTGATCCATGCGCTCATTTGGCTGCCACAGTTCATCTCCGCGATGGACCCCATTGAGCGGGTCCCGCGGAGGATCAAGTACCCTCACGCAGACTAATGATTTTTGTGCGAATCAATGCTCCGATTCCGGTCTCTAAGAGTCTTCTCTGTACATCTTCTAGTGCACTGTTGTTCCCATTTGCTTCTCTAGAGCTTTGTCGGGTCCATCAAACATTCCTTCGCGTAACTATCATGGTAATAAATCGTTATGAATATCTCACTAGCGTCCACGTATTCGCTGCAAGAACCTGCGCAAGCAGGGCTTTTTCTAATTCTTACTTCCGAACACGTTGGGACAACTCTACACCAGTACCTCTTAGGCGAGATAACAACTAACTCTCAAACTGGAACCAGCGGAAGCTTTGTCGAAAGTGCGACAATGAAGGATACTACCGAGACGCATTTATTTCAGGGCCACCCGAACTACAAGAGTGAGTCAGTTAAAATCATCGGAATAAATTGGCGCGACAGTTAAGTCAGAGGTATAAGTCGGCGCGGAAGGCGTCCGGGTGAAGGCCGAGACCGGCTACGATCTTGGCGTCGTTCAGCGCCTGCCAGCGGAAGAGAGCCGGGTCCGTGATCCTTGCGTCACTCGAAGACGCCTTGAGGTAGGTCAGCACACGAACGCGGAGTCCTCCGTTCCACTTGCTGTCCGCGGGACTTGGAAGGCACCAGGTCGCCAGCACTTTGCTGGGCGCTTCGAGCGCGTTCTCGCCGTCTTCGAGGAGACGCTAAAGGGGTAAAATCCACAGGCATAAAAGAAAAATGTGTTTCACTAATACTTACGTCCCAGAGCTTCGAGATGACGTCGGAGAACGTATTTTCGTCGTTGAATCCCGCTACCGGAAAGGGATCGGCCGTCGTCGCGAGCGCCGCTTCGGTCGTGACGCTACTGTGCACTAGTACGTTCTGAGGGTGCCTAAAAGGCCGCAATGTGTTAGTGACTTCCACAGTCGGCAAAATATCAAAAACGTAGCCGTGGTGATAACATCGATTTTTATAAATCAAAGGTTCACTTGACTTTTCTCTTTCCCGTCATCTCTGTCTACTTACCCATTCGAGTTGCGCTTGACGACCACCAGTTCCACGAAGAGACCCTCTTGAGCGACGTCAAAGTTGAGGACTGGGACGATGTTCTCCGGCGCGGGCTTCGTTTTCCAGTCGCGGTAGTGCATCGCGACGTCGATTAGGCGGAAGAAGCAGGTGCCGCGCGTCTTGAGGAGGCCGCCCTTGATCGCGTCGACTTCGTGCCATTTCGCTTGAAGCGACTCCTTGTCGGGCACCGTCTTCAGTTCGCCGCCTAAATGCAGGTTTTCCTTGACTCATAACTTAGCCCACTCCCGCTCAGCTCATCCAAGGTCGAATAATTCTGAGCATCCCGTTACTGAACTCGATTTCAACGAACTAATTCTCACTTGCCCGTTCTTAGGCTGTCTCATGTTTGATTAAGTCATCTTTTTTGCTAGCTCATCCCTAAGCGGAACATACTTTGACGCATCACTCAGGTAACTTCATCCTCAATCATCTAGTCCTCTTCCGCATTCCCCAGGACTTACCAGTGACTTGACAGTAGAATGCCATCCGGTACCAGTCGCCACCGCTGACCTCCACGCTGAGGAGGTGCTTCACGTCGCATTTGACGCCCGCTTCCTCCTCGACCTCCCGCTTGACGGCGGCCTAAACCAATCCGTTGAAAGAGGCGTAAAGAACCGATTTCAAGAACTACTTGCACGCAAGCTCAAGCCTCGATACTTAGCCTCAGGATTAACCTTAGGTTGCAGGCCTTAAGCAGAGACTTAAATTCGGTAGCCTTAGTCGCGTAGGACTTGGCTTGTTACATGGCACAAAACAAAGCCGTAGTCTCTTAGGCCTAGACAATTTCAAGTTTAATTTCTTAGATTCAGCTTTGAGAAAACCGGAGGAGCTGGTCCTAACAGCTTCAGCTGATGTTGCCTAAGCATAGGTTGCACATTAGACCTATGTTCATTGCTTAGGCTCAAGTGAAGGTTTAGCTTCTAGATCTAAGCTCCTATAGCGCTATCTTTTAGCAGCGGAACTCTAAATGCGTTAAACGTGCAGACCCAAGAACCCACCTCAATCGTCTCGCCTGGCTCCACCCTGCCAGCGGGCAGGAACCACTCGCCCCTGCACTTCTTCGCCGCTTCCTGGATGAGCAGGACCTCCGTGCGCCCGGCGGCGTTCGGTCGCAGGAAGACTCCAGCGACTATGAACGTCACTTCTTTGCGGAGCCGGACCTGCGTGCACGCTAAACGGACGCATCAGTCTTCTCCACGAACCGGAGTGAACTGAACTAAACCAATGTGATCGGGTTCAGCTCAGTTCATTTCCTTCTTTGTCATGTTTAAGTGGACCCGTAACATCAGCACCACCTTTTTCCATGAATGAGCCGGACTCTTCGACTGAACTAAACCACGACTTACAAGTAAAGGTCGTCAGCCGCACCGTATTACGGCCCGTACTGCCGTACTGTATGGAGTACGGTACGTTGAGGGTCAGGACATTACGGCTTAAGGTACAGGTGGGGTCAGATGGTTCGGCATGCGGTACGGCTCCAGTTTTCTACACATTTAGCACTAGTACGGCCCGTGCCAGTACCGTACCGTATTACGGTCCGTGCTGTCGTACCCTACGGTACTCTGCGGTAAGGAGTACCATACGGATGGGGTCAGTACGGCACGAGGTACGACGGTAGGTGGGCTCGAAAAGTTCAAGCGCAGCGCAGCGCGCAATGGGCTTGAATTGTACTCGACACTTAGTTCAGTCCAACATGTGCCAGCATAGTCTGCGCAGTGAGAATCGACAACTTACTTCCCAGCGAGACGTCGACGCGTCGGCCATCTGGGCCCGTCGCTGCCGGAGACGCCTTCCTCGCGGATCGCGTGGCGCTCATCTGAAAAGGGAACGTAGTTCAACAAGTACGTGAATCCTCAGCAAAGCCAACAACAATAAATGGCTTGATACGCGCATCCACGACAAAGTGTGCCCACAAGAAAGAAGTTTAGCTCAATGTCAAGTTAAACCTATCAGACGTTTGCTACTGCGCTAACCGGAGCGCTATTTTTCTGTCTCAACTGCACATATGCAAAACATCCAATTTGCAGAGGGAAAGAAATCACCATGTTCGTTGTGAAATTGAGCTAATCTGCATCAAAAATGTCTGATACAACATGCAAAAAATTGTCTTCACCCACTCATGTTGCTTCTCCGGAAACAAAACCGAAGCAACATCGTCAAAGATTCACGCAAGAACGGCACCTGATACGCGTGAAAGTGAACATGCATCAAAAGGATGCAATGCAGAAAATACTGACTCGATATTTTATAATTTAGCATGTAAAAATGCTTATCAGGACGAAAACCAAGCGCTTATCCGCGCTTTAATGAAGGCGCATTTCGCATGAAGACGCGACGTCTGGCTGGCGAAACCGACGATATGGACTGAATGGCGACGACTGCACCGCGTCGCTTGCTCTCTTTCGGCGGTCTCTTCGTCGGTCCGCCACCGACGTTTGTTTGGCTCTGGACACGACGTGAGTGCACGCCGCGTGCACTCACAAGGCTCGTCTGGTTGTGTGCACTTTAACGTTATGGACCGATTCGGCATAATAAAAAACTATGCGCATTAAATGCCGAGTGATTATCGCAGGGGAAGCCGAATACTAAACTTGTCATCTATGATGAGCGCTGAGCAAAAATGACAAACCAAAATTAGCTATGTCGGGCACATCAAGCGTAGCTTGAAAATTCCCGCGATTCTAAGCTGAGTTTATGAACAGTTAATGAAATGCTTCGTGACGAACCCAAGACCTGTCCCAGACCGCTGACTCCGGTCTTTAACAAACAAGTAAAGCATGAATAAAACCTCCTCCTCAATAATCGACAAAGGATGAATGAGACGATGAGATGTGGTGTCTGATGACAACTACATCTTCCTAGGTGCTACCATTGCAATTCTCAAGTTGCAAGCAAACCGAAGTTTTGTAAAGATGCGTCAATGAAGAATACTACCCGACGTATTTATTTCAGGGCCAATCGAACAACAGGAATGAGACTCTTAAATCAGAGGAATAAGTCGATGCGGAAGGCGTCCGGGTGAAGGCCGAGACCGGCTACGATCTTCGCGTCGTTCAGGGCCTGCCAGCGGAAGAGAGCCGGTTCCGGGATCCGCGCGTCGTTCGAGGACGCTTTGAGGTGTGCCAGTACGCGAATGCGGAGTCCTCCGTTCCACTTGCTGTCTGCGGGACTTGGAAGGCACCAGGTCGCCAGCACACTGATGGGCGCTTCGAGCGCATTCTCGCCGTCTTCGAGAAGGCGCTAAATGGGTAAAAGTTACCCTCAATTTTTTTGCTTTTCCGACGGATGCTGTCTGAAGACTGCGACTCAGTCTCGCGAATACTTACGTCATGGAGCTTCGAGATGGCGTCGGAAAACGCATTTTCGGTCTTGTAGTGGTATCCTGCTACGGGAAAGGGGTCGGCCTTCGTCGTGATGTCCGCTTCGGTCGTGACGCTGTTGTGCACAAGTACCTCCTGAGAGCGCCTAAATGACAACAGCGTTCGTGCAGCCTTACATACCGCGTCCACTTACCCACTTGAGTTGCGCTTGACGACCACCAGTTCCACGAAGAGACCCTTCTGCGCGACGTCAAAGTTGAGGACTGGGACGATGTTCTCCGGCGGATGCTTCTTTTGCCAGTCGCGGTAGCGCAGCGCGGCGTCGATGAGGCGGTAGAAGCGGTCTGGTTTGCCTCGCGTCTTTTGGAGGCCGTCCTTGATCGCGTCGACGTCGTACCATTGAGCTTGAAGCGACTCTTTGTCGGGCACCGTCTTTGGTTTGCCGCCTATAATGCAGGTTTTCCTTGAACTTATCAGTACATTTCCATGCCATTCATTTATCACTGCTCGTTCACCCCGAACAGCCGTACTCAAGACCTGCTCTGCCTGCAACACACGTACATCGCCGTGAACTCATAGTCTCATTACACAATCCGGCAAGGCTGGGCACTTTTCACGGTACGAGAACCTGGACGAAGACCTTCAGGAATGGATCTCCCAGTCTTCGGTCGCACTGTCTTCGCTGCTCCGCTTTTTAAGCAAGAAACCTGTCTGCGGCTTGCGACTACTGTCCAGGCCTCAAGCAGGTTCCGGTACTGGCTTAGCGGGAAAAAGCCGACCACTAAGGTACCGGCCCCGAGGTCCAGACCTTGACCTCAGGAATACGTTTGGCATTAGATATCTATCCAGGCAGTTCCACGTCATCCCTCTCACGTCGTCAGTGCCCTCAGCAGCTCCCAGACAAAAGCAGATAATCTTCTGTCAACTCAATCTGCACAGCTCGAGCCTTGGTAATCCATGCTCGCCTAACCCGTCTTGATCTAGCGCATGCTAGTCATATCGTTTAGATTAAGGATATCCTAAGCGAGTTTATGCCTCATTAGCTCCCTCGTTCTGTGTTACGTCGGATCATTCTTACTTAGCTCATTAACAAGTGAGCTTGTTTTCAGTGAACTCATTCTAACTTACTCGTTCTTACCTAGCCTTGTGCTTGGTTAAAACATCCTCTGCTCGCTCATGCCCGGCCAAGTCATGCTTTGTCACATAATTCAGTTCATCCTCGGCCATCTCGTCCTCTTCCGATTTCCCTTGGACTTACCAGTGACGTGGCAGTAGAATGCCATCCGGTACCATTTGCCGCCGATGACCTCAACACTGAGGAGGTGCTCCACGGCGAATTTGACTCCCGCTTCCTCCTCGACCTCCCGCTTGACGGCGGCCTAAACGAGTTGAATAACGTGTAAAGGACCGCTTCCCACTGAAAAGAAACACATGTGCCTTAGATTAACGTCAGGTTCAAGCTAGTGTTCGGTATGACCCACCCGTGCCGTTCCCCGTTCCCGTTAAAAACGGGCACGGGAAATGGGAACGGTACCGTTCCTCACGGCCCGTGCCGAACAATAGTCAAGCCTAGTTTCCTTGTCTCATGCATAAGCTTAGGTCGCGGTGCTTATGTTCAGCGTTAAGCTTAGGTAGTCTTAGTTGCTTAGGGCGCGTTTATTGCTTACTGCTCGAAATAAGCCTTGGTCGCCTAGGTCTAAACTATGGTTTAAATTTCATTTCTTGGATTCCGCTAAGGGCTTGTCCTAGGGAACTGGCCCTAATTGCCTCAGGAGCTTAGCCATAGTTTTTGGCATTACACCGAAGCTCTTTACTTAGGCTTAAGTCAAATTGTTTATGTCTAGTTTCATACAGCGCTGGTACGCTGAACGGAACTCTAAAAGCGTTAAGCATGCGAGCCTAAAAACATACCTCAATTGTCTCGCCCGGCTCCACCTTGCCGGCGGGCAGGAACCACTCGCCGTTCTTCCTCTTGGCCGCTTCTTGGATGAGGAGCACCTCCGTGCGACCGGCGGCGTTGTTTTGCAGGAAGACTCCTGCGACTCTGAACGTCACTTCTTGCCGGAGCCGGACCTGCGTGCACGCTAAACGAGCGCACCCGTCATCTCTGTGGAACCGGACCGAATAAGAACTGAACCAGTTTTAGCGGGTTTCAGTTCATTCCATCTTTGACGTGTTTAACCGGAACTACAACTTTAAGCACAACATTTTTGCGCGTATTAGCCCTGCATTTCGACTGATGCGATCGCGACCTTCAAGTAAAGGTTGGCAGTGCCGTACCGTACCATACGTAGTACGTTATGTGCGGGTCAGGACAGTATGGCTTAAGGTTCAGGTGGGGTCAGAGAGTACGGAGTTCGACTCGCGTCGAGTACGGCTCCAGTCTTCTGAACATTTAGCACCAGTACGGCCTCTACTAGTATCGTACCGTGTTGCGACCCGTACTGCCGTTCCGTACCGTACTGTGCGGTACGGAGTACGATACGAATGGGTCTGTACGGTACGGAGTACGGGCGGAACGTGGGTCCCAAAAGTTCGATGCAGTAAAGTGGACTGGAATCGTGAGCGCACGCTTGTTCGGTTTAAGACCAGGGAGTGCCTAGCGTGCGTCTAAAGTCGACAACGTACTTCCCAGCGAGACGTCGACGCGTCTGCGATCTGCGCCCGTCGTTGCTGGAGACGCCCTCCTCGCGGGTCGTGTGGCGCTCATCTGAAATGGGAACGTCGTTATACAAGGCAGGTATATTGGAAATTTGCAAAGCCGACGGCAAGAAATCGCACAACACGCGCACGCACGACATATCAAAAGCACGCCCACAAGTAACAAGCTAGGTCGATGTCAAGTTAAGCCTATCAAACCTTTGTTACCGCGTTGATATTCTATTCGGAGCGCTATTTTTCTGTCTCAGTTTTAACGACTTTCATGCGTTCAGTTTGCAGGGGAATTTTCCAGTTTGCATGTTGGTTCTCCTACTTCTCAAAACAAAACTGAAGCAGCGTGGTCTGATTTTCACGCAAAACGGCACCTGGTGCGAAAGACCACATCAAGAGGGAGAAAGAATGTATACGTAGGGACGTTATAATTCACCTAGTTCCGGACGAGGGTTAAACGGAAAGTTTCGGGTCGCTCTTTATGTTTACAATGTAAAAAGCAAGTTCTTTCCGGGACAAGCACGAATTTCCGCGGTCTAATGGCATCTCACTTCGCATAAACCGCGACGTCTCAAACCGACGATATGGACTGAATGGCGACGAATGCGCCGCATCGCTTGCTCTCGGCGGTCTCTTCGTCGGTCCGCCACCGACGTTTGTTTGGCTCTGGACACGCCGTGAGTGCACGCCGCGTGCACTCCCAAAGCGCGCTTGCTTGTGTGCATCTTAACGTTATGGAAGCATCACTGGAAAGAGAACTGAAAACGTTCCAGAGAACAGTCTGCAGCCGGTCGGTGGCCGCAAACTTGGTGCGACGCTTGCGAATTGTCCAACACGGGCAGCAGACTACGGCCGAGAGCCTTTTGTAAGGGCAAGCTGCGAAGAGGGCATTGTGCAAGACACAGGTGGCGACGGGGAATGCACGCACGCACGCCATACGCGAAAAGATGGAACTGGACTGTGCCGCCACGCCGTAGGGCAGTGCTTGAAGCTGCGTGCAAAATGTACGTGAATAAGGGCGGACGTGTAAGAGATTCTACTCTTCATTTTCATGGAAGCGTTGACGGATGATGATGAGTTATGCTAGGTTCAGCAGGTTTCAGATGGAATTTGCCTAG
>JNEY01000823.1:7800-27456 GCA_020875895.1 Aphelenchus avenae
CATCGAAACTATAATTTAAAGCAAAATTTTGACCGCTGCTGAGTGCCTACCCGCATTAACGACCTCTTCTTCTTCAGTCTGACCGAGGTCGCGACGGCGCCGTCGGGCTTGAAGATCTTCTCCGACTTGCTCCACTTTTCCTCCTAAAAGACTCCGAGATGAGGAATACAGGGCAAACAGGTCGATTACCGAGGTCCGAAATGCCTTCATCCACATTGTCGCCTAGGGTCCCGTCGTCACGGCGCACACGTGCTTCCTCTTTTTCAAGCCGCTCTTCAGCTGAAAAGCTAGCGTTAACCTAAGCAAATTGGCCTCAAGACATCCGAAGCACTTTCATGGCAACGCGAGGGAGTGAGACGCTTTGTCTAAGTCCGTCATAAAATGGTGAAAATTTACAAAAATCATGGCCGTAGCCCGGAAAAGTTTCGGAGAAGCACACTCATTTAAATGGGGCAAGCAAGCCTCTAGTTTCCAACGTTATGCATCGTCTTAGCTGCCTCCGAAGTACAATGACCGCTAGATTTCGCGGGAGGAATTCACCGCTGCGACTGCGCGATGTTTGTCGAGGATACGGGTCTTGGGTAGGCAATACCTATCAGCGCACCGCGGGCGATACTAGCATAAGAGAAGGAAGGATGCAAACAAAAAGGAGAGCAGGTAGATTGTAAGCTTCAGGGGGGGTTTTCAACCTTCCAAACTGTGCTAGAAACACGCTCACCCATTTTCTCGCCTTCTCCACCTGCGCCAGTACCAACAGCTTCCGCTAGCTCCTCTCGCTCAAGGCGGTCCTTTGCTTCACCCACTTTCTGCTCCGCTAAAATCGATTCTAATACACTTTGAAGCCGGTTTAGGATGACCTATGTGCTCGCCTTCACCGTCCGCTCCAGTTCCGGCAGCTTCGGCGGCTCCCTCACGCTCCAGAGGACCCCTGGGTCCCACCTTCTGCTCTCCTAAAGTCCATCAAATATAGGGCGTTTTGAGGGCCTCAGAACATCATGGAACAGGTACGGGACCGTGAGTGGGAGCTAAAATATGAATATTTTTACGCATAAAAATATTAATGATAATGTTAGAGAATTTATTAATTTTTTGGAATAAAAATAGATTAATGTTTATTATAAAAAGGCCATGGGGCGCCCACCCCCTCCATACATCAATTAGGCAGGTACGTATTCCCCTACTTCATTCACGCTTGCTAGGGGGTCTTACCTATGCGTTCACCTTCTCCCGCCTCGCCCGTACCGGCTTCCTGTCGCTTAAAGCGCAAGTCATTTCCGCCCATGTCGGCCTCCTCTTCCGGGTGGCCCCTCGGCAGCTGGCGAGTCACACGCTCATGCACTTGTCCAGCATTCACTAAAATCTTCGCATTCGGAACGGTACGATGTTCACGCGTTAGCTCACTGAGGTTTCCGGCTCCGCCACGCGGGGCGCTTATGCCTTCCTCCACGGGCATTCCAAACACACTCTCGTCTGGTCCACGTCGAGACGCATCCTCACTTTGGTTAGCGGTTTCAGCAAGAGTGTGCAAGCGGTCATCTAGAGAATAGTGAAGCGTTCGTCAAGGCAGCAGATACGTGCAACGAACAGCAGGGATTTTTTTTAACGAATCGGTCGAGTTCAGCGAAAGGGAACGAGATGATTCCAGCAGGTAGAAGAGTAGGAGGAAGCAAGGGCTGCAGGACCGAGAGGGTCGAGGCAAATGCTTAATGTCAAATCTTCTCATAGTCTTCTGAAAGTTAGACGGGCCATCGAAAAAAGCAGAAGGACGGAAGGATAGAAACTATGGTACGTAGCTCATGCGCACGGCCCAAAAGCATTTGACCGAAGCGTTGGCAATGAAAAGAGTGTCGTATAAGTTCCGACTCCGTGAAAGGTCCGATTCTGCTTAGGCACAACCTACCGATTGTCGGATGCGTCTCGTCCGCGTGTCCCGTGCCTGCTCGTGAAGCGGTACCGAATCCTTGCTTGATGTCGTCTTGCTAAACGGGTTTTGCGATTTAGCAATGGGTCACTCGCACTTCTTCATGGGGTTGACTGCCCTCTAATACAATGCTATCCCATAAATCGTTGTATCCCTCCCGTATTCGACACCACTTTTGAGGGTACATGGAAGCAGACTCGGCGGCCCTTGCCGAGCCAGGTTCCGTTCCGTGCCCCGTTCCGCACAAGAATGGAACGAAAAGCACCTCCAGAAAAACCACCTCCTAATCTAACCACCCCCTGAATTAGAGGATGGTTTTGATGGAAATTACACTGTGGAAAAGCAGTTTAGCCTGAGGAAAAACGCCATAGCCCAAAATTGGCGCCCTTTCGTGCCCTTTAGGCGGAGAACGTCACAAAAAACGGTCGATTTCACAGCCGTGCCATGTTTCACGGATCGGACACGGCACGGAGGTCCTCACGAGGAGGATCAGCATGGAACGGACGTCGGTACGGGAGTGCATCCGAAAGTCTACTTGTAAAACTAGGTTAGACTCATGCCTAATGTCACGGTCTCTATTGCCTTCCTTGTATGTGGATACAGTCCATTTATTAGACTTAGACGCGACACCCCCGTACCGCACCCCGTCCCGTACTGACAACCCCGTACCGTAGAATACGGCACGGAGTACGGTACTGATTAATTAAAGTTAATTGTTAATTAATTAAAGCCGTACTACGGCCCGTACTAGTGCATTTTTACCCAGAGAATTATGCCGTACCGTACTGCGACAGTACGGTACGGTACGGAAATCCGTACTAGATAGATGCCGTACCGCACTCCGTCCCGTAAAATACGATTCGGAATACGTTGCGGCCCGTACCGTAGTACGGTCATCTGAGTCTACCATATGTTATAACTTCAAAAATGGTTTCGCCACTTTCGGATTACGTAGAGCGCCAGCTAAGGGCGTTCACCATGAATGTCCGGCTGTCGTACGGAACTCTAAGAAACTTTGAACTTACCGCGTATCCGCAAAGACCTGTTGTGAATACAAATACACCGAAAAGTAACGGTAGTAGCCTCATTGTTCCTCTCGATTCGAGATCAAAACACAATAAATGCGGTCCAGAAAAAGTTCCTCCAGGCTTTTATACCCATCCGTGTGGGAACGACCTCCATATTTACGTGTTTTCGGAGATCCGCTTGTTGTTGACGTGTTTATCCACCCTCCATCGGCCCGCCGCCGCCGCCTCAATCCCGACTCGGTTGATTGCCTCACTCATAACAACCCGATTCCCTTTCGATCCGCGACAGACGCGCTTTTTGGACGGGAAATGCGCCGGCTCAAAGTGAGGCCAATCGGAGGACCGATCAATGCTCATACATCACTCGGAGTGGGATGAGGAAGCTAAGCCGGGAAAAGTTCCCGAAATTTGAGAGCAACAAGCGTGACAAACGATTGTTTTGAACAACTTGCAGCTTTCCACTTGTCCAGAACGATGTTGTTTAAGAACGGTTGGATGGCTTGAGAACCGGGGCTCGATGTAGAAACCGTGGGGGCCTAAAACCGGAACGGGCGGACGTTCACTGCTGTACACCCGGTTTGGGACCCGACAAAACGCGGTCGATCAAGCGGTCGGCCAAGCGAGCCGTTGTGGCGACATTGGAATCTGGAAGGGTATGGACACGTTTTTGGTCACATACTTACCGAACTGAACGTGTGTTTACCCGCATAATGTATAAGGATTTACAAGGGAGAGATAATGGGATAATTTAACAAAGCGGTGCAAAACAATAAGCACTAGCCTAGAGTAGTGCGGTTGGTTGACAATTCAGGCGTCTTTTGGGCTGTGTTGAAGCAGCTTCTTCATGCACACCTTGCCCAATGAGAGAAACAGCCCGTCGTTTATTGACTTGTTCTCGGAAGGCGATAGCCGCAGGATGGAGTTGTCCTAAAGGGTAGGCTTAGGACCGGAACCTAGTGGTAACTAAGCCAAAAAAAAGAGTTGAGACTGTAATTTACCGCCGCGGGGGGACGTTCGAAAGTGAATGAATTTTCTCAATGTCTGATGAATTTTGGACCGATTTATACAGAAAATCCCAAAACACCCATCGCTTAAGACAACTTTAGCTTTCGGCGGATTCTCAAAATACTCTACAGGCGATCATTTTGTTGTACTCAATTACAGCGGTGTCTTGATTTTGGCAAAACGGGCATGATGCGCCTCGACGTTACGGTCTTGCACGTCTGTCTTATTGTTTCGTTGGAGAGGAATGCGCATATTAGCTTGCTGTAAGTGCGGGCATTCGTGTTCCGCTGAGTGTGATTAAGTATTCTAGGTAGTCGGTGCTGTCTCGTTCCTTCGCGAGCGCTCTGCGTTGACCCTGTGAGGAATGTTTAAGTCTCGTACAAGAACCACGTCTAACAAAGATTCGCAACCGTTTGCTAAACCGACGTACTTGGTTATTAAAAAAAGAGCCCTAGGTCGTCATCAAGATGCTGCCGAAGGGACTACTGTGGCGCGCCACCACGCTGGTCCTGCCCCTCTTCGCTCTCGCCGCTGAAGACCCGCTCTTAGCGTACGCTGACGACATAGATCAACAGGTGTGGGACGCGCCAAAGGAGCGTAAGTTTAGCTTAGACACGGACAAGTCTGTTGTGCAATATCGACTAGGTGTGTCATGCGTTCTTTTTGAGTTGCTTCACCCTTACGTAAACGAAATTAAAAAGGCGTTCTGTGCAAACGTTTTCGTGTCTTGTCGTGTCGAGGTACAACGCCGGTGACCGAGGCGCTACGTGCAGGGTTTCCGCGTTTGGAAAAAAGTTCGACCTCGACTTCGACCTCGACCGGTGTCCTTAAAAAGTTCGACCTCGACCTCGACCAGTAGTTTTTCAAAGTCCGACCTCGACCTCGATTGGACCGGTCGAATCGAGGTGAGGTGGGGGTCGAGGTCGAACTGCCGGTCGAACTCCGAAACCCTGGCTACGTGCAGCTAACCGTATTCCACGCTCATACCTATCTCAGTCCGATACGACGCTTAGGTCGCATGACTGCACGCGCCCCGTTGTAGAAATACTAAGGGTAGGCAAACCACCCCCGTGACGTGATCCGTTACGTGATATCACGGTTTTAACACTATCACGGCACGGCCGTTACGGCCGTTACTACGGTTTTAGGGCCCCGTTATCCGTTACGTGATTTGGCTACACCCCCGTGGCGTGATCCGTTACGTGAATCACGTCACGGATCACGTCACGTCACGACGGATAACGTCACGGTTGCCTACCCTTAAGAAATACGTGCTTAAGCGCTTACAACGCATGAAAGCAGATCCACAGCATGGTCCGCAGACATACTGCTATACGTTTCGTTCTCTCCTCATTGTGGACATTACGATTCAAGGTTTATAGCAAATGCCTGGTCTAGTGCATAGGATCCATCGACCGGGCAGCTTTTGGTTTTTCCGGAATGCTTGCGAAACGCAACCCGCCTGTCAAAGTAAAATTACAGATTGTTTCGTTACGAGATTGCATGGATTGCTCCATAAATTCGAAATATAACACCTCCGAAAATTATTTTAAGGCAATATGTTAGCAGCAGAAACCTAAAAACTACAGGAAACCCGCAACGTTTAGTGCGCATTAATAACGTCAAGAAATTCGTGAGTGGCGTCAATCTCACGCTGAATGCGCCGGACAACTTTCTCGGAAATACGGACAACCAAACCGGGCTCAATGTCCAAGACGCGTACAACCACGCAACCGAGTGTACAAAGACTTACGTCGCATTCGCGAAGAACAGCACCTACGTAAGTCGCCTTTTTTGACGAACTGGAACAACATGATGGCACCGTTTGCCCTTTCCGCCTGTATTTTAATCTTGCCCCGTAAAAAGTAGCAAAGGGGCCCTTATTATGGTCGCGGTGGCCGTAGACCGACGCAAAGGTTTGAAGTAAATAGGGTTCAGGGGAAATTTTGTCGGTCTGCTTCTTGTCCCACTCTAAAATATGGCTGCTTCCTATATCTGATGCTCAGTACGCCATTGAGTGAGCACTGTCGGCATTGGGAAGATCAAGAGAAAAATATGTCTGCCCTAAAAGGAAAGAAAAAGAGGACATTTTGTTATAACTAAAAGACTAAACAGCAACTTGTACAGTTTCACATATTTTGCTATGGACGAGAGGCCAAGCATAAAAAAAGACTCTCGGGTACGCTTAACCATGTGATGATTGCCCAGGAAAAAGTGCAGTCGCAATCGTTGCTGTCGGCTCCTCTTAGTGAACCAGCTGGATGCCCTTGCCCGTGCTGGTTGCGATGGTGCTTACTCACTGTTTTACATCGCGCTTGGTTTTATCTTAGTTTTTTTTTGCCTGAGGCTAGAAGTTTAGAGCGGCGAAATTCAGACCTTCCTAAAATGTTACGCATTTACAAATTTTGGACTTTAAAAGTTACGTTAACAAAATTGTCCCTCAGTCACCCCTTACTTCGTCTGCATTACACTCCTGTAACCCACGATTGCAACACAAACTAGCTTTTTGCAGTATACCGGCTACACTCAATGGGATTACACGAAGTACGGGCCGGAAGCAATATGAGAATTCGCGCGATTGTTCGACCTTCTAGTCAAGACCCTCGATGAAATGCCTGCGCCGTACGGGGACCGTCCGTGCAGACTGCTTCCCGAGCAAGGCCTTCCGGATACTGCAGTGGTGTGCATCCTCTAGGCGCAGATTTACTAGTTCTGACTTTAGCTCCTTCCACGTCTTAGCGAACCTGCTAAGGCGGTGTTGCAACAACTGAAAACGACGCACCAGAGCATGATCAGCGGAACGTACAAGCTGGGCAAATCCAGCTCTTACTCGGAAGTGCGCAAACTCTGCACGAACTTTGGCAACGCTTTCACAGAAACTACTTTCGGTCAAAAATTGCAGGTACTGTCATGTGACTAAAAGGTCAGTTATAACTGCTTTTAAGACAGCTGCGAGCGTCATGCGTGCTAATTGCACGGCGCAAGACCCTTCAAACAGGTAGCGATATCTGTTATTGTTCTTGGCACAACGTTTCTTTAGCTGGCAAACGGCATTGCTCGCATATGCAGCAAACCAGGGCGACGCGTCAAATGGGTGAGCGGGACTACAGTGGCCTTTTAAAGCAAAGGCTAGACAAGCGTGTATGCTTCGTTTCAGATGTCTTCACCTGTTCATGGCCCGTTTCATAGATTCCCAGGACGCTGTAACGAAGCTGAAAAGTGCGATAGTGAAGTACATTTTCATCGGAGTAAGCTCTTATCTTAAACACTTGGCTCTGATCGAGCCGTCGCATACTGGCCTTTTAGGTAAACCTCCAGTCGTTCTGTGACATCGCCACAGACGGCGGGTCTCCCACAGCTAGGATACTGAAAGGAGAGCTTTTTCCGGTTGCGCAAGCGTTCCGCTCGGCCGTGGAGACTTTGAACTCGGTCTCGGTGAGTCACTATTCTGCTGAACATGCGTGTGGATCCACCCCCCTTAGACCGACAAGACGGAACCCTGGGCATGCGACGAGAAGGCTCCTGTCCCATCTCCGACCGGCCCAACCGACGAACCCGGTACCAATACGAGCGACCGCGCTGGCGACAGCAGTACAAAAACCACCAGTGGGCAAGCAAGTGATGCTACTGCAGCCCCTACACCAGTAGCGAGTACCAGGCACGCTAGTCTAAAACAGTATTACGTTCTAGGAAGGCGTGACGTTGGAACTTCTCAACGAAACCACGAATTCGGTGCTTTCCACCGGCGGCATTGAGGGCTCATTGGCATGGGTTCAACGCGCTAGGGAACATCAGAAAATTGCCGACAACATCTACAAAAAGCTCAATGCTTCGAGCAGCGGGTAAGCACACTGAGCTAGTGCTGTTTTAGGACATTTCAAACGTTCACCTACCTAGCGTCTCCTTCCAAGTACTCGTCTCACTTCTGCAAGAGAAAAGTCAGAGTGACATGCAGTGCATGGATAGTGAGAACAAGCGTCACATCAAAGACTTCAATAGCCACGGCGTGAGCTACTTCGTCCAGTACTTCGAGCGTGCGGACGACCCCGCTGACATCTGGAATGACGTCGAGGAGAAAAAGGCAGAGATCGTGAACGCCGTCTTGTAAGACTCCAAGATAATTGTGGTGCGATTGCAACGGTTTAGTTCCTCCAAAACGAGCGAACTCTGCCAGGTCGCCAAGAACGTGATCGAGAAAGCCGTCCGCCGCAAGGTCTTCAACAGAGAGCTCGGGTTCTCCGGTTTGGCCGTTGTGCGCTGTGGACGCCAATTCGTCTGGTATCAGCTCGGCTACCGCTACTTCTTCGTGGCTGGCTCTGCTGGGGATAGCTACGAGCTCGCTTCGTCCAACGGCGCGTACGACGCCAACTGCGGTCAAATCTTCCTCTTCCCATAACGAGAACACTCTGACCCGACTAACTTCCTGTTGGGAAGTGGATTTATTTGTGTTGAAATAAAAACCTCATGGCACTTTTCGTTGCACACGACTAACCTAATTTTCGAGGATCTTAGGAATTTTGTTTTGATTTTTTGTTTGGAAGCTTCTAAGTTTTCTGACCGTGTAATGTGTTGAAATAAAAGCCTCATGCACCTTTCGTTCAATTTTTGAGCATTCCTTTGTCTCTTCGGTGGAAAACAGGACCCGACGTCGTTCCCGGCGAGCACTTGTAGTATCCGCTTCAACCATGAACGTACAACAGATAGAAGAACGCATCGTAAACGAGATCCAATTTAAAAAAAAAACCTATAATATTTTCGACTTCACGAACAAAAAAAATTCGAAATTTCTTAAAGACTGAGCCATAAAGTGTTGATAAAATCCTTGACCATGGCACTTTGATGAAGCACCTAGTTAGGGGGTACCAACCGGCAGGCCATGCGAGCACAGTGGTGGTGTGTCATTTCGCAGTTGCGAGCTTCGCAACTTAGGCGGGACAGAAAGGGCTACTGTTGCAGAAATGCAAAACGATGGAATCCCGCCTGTTCATGCAGGTCTGAAGGCACCCCTATGAGGCAGAACTATGCTTGTCACTTTTGGGAACCGGCTTTATTCCGACTTACCTAAGACATGCTCAACATCAAGGGACCACGATGAACCAGAATGAGCCAACTGGATAGAGTGCCCTAGTTCAAAATGGCTCACCGAACGAAGGCCTCTGAAGCTGAAAGCAAGTACACGACAAACTTGGGTCCTCCGAGAGCATCTTCCGAGTCGGACGAGGTGGATCCTGATTCCTTAAGCACTAAGAACGTATTCACGGGCATTTAACGACTGTCTGATGGTTTAAGTTGTTATGCTGACGAGAATAGTATTACACCCTTACAAAATTTTGGAGGTAAAACTATATTTTTTTTAATTGTCACTTCTATCCACCCGTCGGAAAAATCCCCCTAACCCCGCCCCCCGGAAAACCAACAAGAACCGTTTGAACCCAAAGCTGAACAGATTGTTGACAACAACAATTTGAAATCTGACCCCGGGTGACAAAGAAGTGTAATCCTAAACGGGTTGACCCTTGTGCGAACTAAATTTCTCTTGCGGAGTGCCCCTGGCTCGCCAAACGTCTCAAGGCAAACATTGAGTTCAGCAGGACGTCGCGCATGCTTAGGCTTGTTGCTAGCAAGCGGCTGTAGTCTTGAGAAAACACGTACCTCCCTCATTCTCCACGCTAGGCCGCCGTGTTAAGCCGTGATTACGGTCCGTACGAGGGCGCAAAGCCCTAGGTTAGAGCCCATATTTTCGGCGCGATATTTGAGAAGCGCGGCAAATATTTTAGCAAAACTTTTCTAAAACGCGCCAAAGTGGTTAGCTTTTTGGGTTGTTTGTCCATTATATCCAATTTAAAACGGCGTAAAATCGCTAGGGTAAGTGCAATGTTCATTTAACAGTGGATTGCTCACAGACATTTTGTCGTTTTCGCTTCAGTTTTCATTCATTTTATCTCAAGCGGGTTGGTCCGGGCCTGGCTCATGCGTGCAGCGAAATGGCGAAGAACAGGGCCTGTTGGTTCTGACATTAACCCGCGACCCAGGTCCAGCTATAGTGTAGGTGCGACCCGGGCATCCTGCAAAGGAAGGTATACCGCTGGATGTCCGACACGGTTTCGGATTTCCCGAGGTCTAACTAAATATTCTCATGTTTCACTTTAACGCTGGTGTTTAGTTCAGCAGGAAGCGCGATGTTGGATGCCTTAAAAGCATGCGAAAGGAAGCTAGTACCTACGCTTGGCGTTGACGGTCTTCGGCAGATAGTTTTGGTATGAACGTTCGCAACGCATCAGGTTGCAACTAACAGCACCGCCTTCCAGTAATAGTGACATAGTCCTCGAAGTCCACACTAGTCCTCAGGACATTGACGCCTTGGATTGGGGTACAAATTCGAAAATTCGGGTAAAGCACAGACCGTAAGAATGCTCGGCTATGTTCTAGAATAAACACAAAAATTTTTGGTTCACAAATTTCCCGGAGGGCAGGGGCCATTAGCAGGTTGGCGCTCACCATTGGGAATACCATATTAGCTTGCAGGCAAATACACCGTCGAGAAAGATCGCTTGGAGCTTGTTATTTCTTTGTTGCTTCGTTATCTCCGCGTATACAACCAGCCTGACCGTGCAGGCCTATGTCGAGAACTATTCGTACACGATCACAACTGTTCATCCGGTAAGCTAAGGACACGCGAGGAGCATTCACGCAAGAAACTTAGGTGAAGCGCCTCCAATTTCCGGCTTTCTTTCTCTGCCCAAAGAGTGCAGGTAGGTTGGCTTCGATAGCCGTACCGTACCCTTTTCCGTTCCTGTCCCCATGCGTTTTTAGGGCACGGAATACGGCGCGGGAGGGAATCAAAACCGGGCCGTACTGCGTTCCGTACTAGTAAGGCACAAAATATGGCACGGCTCGAAAACTGACGTCTTTCCGTGCCGGGTGTTGGAGGTCAGTACGGATCCGAGTACGGTACGGGGAGGGGAATTGCCGCAGTCTATCGTACTGCTGTATCATCAGACGGCAAAACTACGGAACGGCGTACGTTACGGTTGACGTACTGACATTTTTGGCGCCGTATCCGTACTCCACATTTTACTGTCCTCTCCGTACCGTACTCCTTGCCGTAATAACGTACGGCACGGAGAAGGTACGTCACTTATAGAACCAAACGATTACATTTTATTAACACTTTCTTCACTTTGAGACGCGATTAATGAAACCTTGGTGCGCAACGATGTGCTCAAGTACCTGCCGAACATCACCGAGGACATGTTCCGGAAGCTGACCGCGTATTCCATAGCGGGCGCCGGCATCGGCAACATGGAGCCCGCACTTCGGACAATATCGCCGCATCAGCTCGTGGAGCTCGACCAGATGTTTCACATTTGGCGAGGCGGCAGGAACCTTACTTATTTCTTTCACAACCTGTTCGAAGGGTTTGGATTTACCTGCACTGAGGTCAGAGCAGTTCTGGGACATTTTTTAACTTTTTTACATTTTTTCTATTATTTTACGAAGTTTTTCATTTTGTGATTTTAAGAAATCCGAGCTTACATACGAATATACAAAAACTAGAAATATTCTGCTTTTTAATAATTATGATATCTTTGCTTTTTCAAAAAATTATTTTCAATTTTGCCCCAGCACTTCGTTTGACCGCCAGTGTCAGCAAGAGTAGAACATTTTCGATGCTACGTGAGTGTCGCTACGGGACGCAAAGACTGAACTGCGCTGAGATGTGTACGACTACTGCCGGGTGGTTCGCCACGCTGAGGGGTCGCTGTTTTGTCATCAAACCTTTATGGCAGGGCGATCCCGACTACCATGGCGCCATAACGCTGACCGTACGACAGCTGCCCAGCTGGCTCGTCGAGCCCTACGGGAAGCAGGTGGGCACAATACTGACATTTTTTGTTCTATATATAAAATCAGGTATTTTATTCCTAATGTCTTGCTTTGGCAATATTTCGTTTTAGGACGAACGGAAATAAAATTTGTAACTGACATTTGAAAGAAGAATGCTAATTTTTATTAAATTCANTCTCATAAGTCACAAGTAAACCTACGCAAAACAAGTAACACAAAGGTATGAACCAAAAAGTGCACTAGACGCATCGACTGGCGAAACCAAACGCTCCTGCCAGTTTCAGACTCAGATGGTGGGATATGTTAAGTCATTTGGCTCCGAGGCTTTCACGTTCCCCGTTTACTACTTCACATTTCCTTCTTCGAATCGGTTGAAAATGAAGCTTCGTAAGGTCAAGCTTCTGTCCTCGAGCTCGGACTGCGATACGTTCGTATTCGACGACATCTCGATCGGCGCGGAAATCTCCAAGTGCTACCACCTCAACTGGGTGCGCGTGCGCTGGTGGAAGGCGCACAACTGCACCATATTTCATGAATGGAGGAATGCGAGTCAGTACGAAGTATGTGATCCGGGCATTATCGTCCGCGACTATCACAATATCGTCAACGACACGGTAGTTCGAGGGGAAAAGGTGAGCCGCGTTTCCGTGATTTGCGGTCTTTCTGTTGACAGCAGGACATTCCAAGAGGAACCTGTGGGTTACCAAAAGTGTAGTGGCGTACCGAGCACCCAGATTTAGGGGGTGACCTAAATTTTAGGATGGGCCAAGAAAATGAGCGCAAAAATTGACCTTGGTCTCCCATTGGGTAAAGTTTTCGAGATTATAAGCCCCCCCCTTTGCTACTTTTGCGGCCCTTCGGATTTTAGGGGGACAGTGCCCCCACTCCGTGCCTCAAGGGCCGCTAAGCCACTGCAAAGTCGGTCCACAACCTAGGGATTTGTGCGGATTGTTAGGCGTTTGTGTGTCGTTTCGGACGGGTCGAAGTGTGTTGTTAAAAGACTTCTAGGGGCTTGTGACTGTCTTTATCCTCAAAAAATCCTGCAAAGATTTCTTACTAACCCGCAAGCTGGAAAACCCGCCACCGACCGCTACACGCCAAGGTTCGTTAGTCAAACGCATGTTTAGTGCTTGCCCGCTTGCAACCGCGAGTTTCGCGATATCGTCCTGGACAGCCGAATAAAGGACGGTACGACCGCCGACGATGAACTGACCATCAGCATTCACTATGGGGACCTCGAGGTAGGCGCTAGGGCCGGCACCTGGTTCCAGGTGCAATGCGTCCCAGTAGATTGTGATCATTGTCCGAAGTTAAAACTGGTTCCGATTCCCGCTTCGGATTCTAGTAAATGGCCGGTATTCGATGCAGATTCCGATTCACGCCTTGCTACGTCCCGTGGAACACCAGTGACTACCACTGCACGGCATCACATGACGAATAACGTCACTGGGTAGTACCACGGCTCTAGCCCAAAGGACGGCGCCAACCCATAATACCTAGCACTAGGGGTAGTCAGCCGTGCCTTGAAAACGGCGGTTCCCGCTTTTCGGACCGTTTAAGGATTTGCGAAATGTTTTAAAAGCCATTTCACGGCACGGGCTTTTCGGCACGGATGGGTCCAACATGGGTCGGATCTCGGCAGCGGGGGGGGGGGACCGATCTACAGCCAGCAGCTACCTCTACTAAACACCATTTGCTCGTCTTTGCCTACACGAAGATTTCAGTACGAGAACGTCGAAGAGATCTCCGTGACGGTACTGCCGCGGTTTATCTCCGAGCTCGGCGGTCAGGCCAACTTGTTTGTCGGATTGTCCATACTCGTATTCGTTCACATTTTTACCGACGTTTGCGTGTGGCTTTCCGCATACTGCATTAGCATACGCAAGAGAGATACAATGCCATAATGAAACAGTGCCGTGAAATCGGTTAGCATCAGCGTAGAGCGATGCGGTTGGTAGGGCAAGTTCAGGCGTCCCGAGTGTTGTGCTGAAGGAGCTTCTGCATGCACTCCTTGCTCAGGGCAAGAAAGCGTTCATCGTTCGCCGCTTGCTTCACTTCGGACGGCGATAAGCGCATGATGGACTTGTCCTAAATGGTCAGGTTTAGGACCAGAACAGTGGTAAGTACGAGAGAATAGGAGTTGTACCAAGAGTGTCTCGAAATGGTTTTGATTTTGTCGAAACTAACCCAGTACGTGAAAAATCGGGGGGATTTGGAATCGGAATCAATTTCGGAAGACAAAATTAGGAGCCATAAACAGGCGGTACTTACTTAAGTTGCCCGCTGCTTACGTTGGCCCCCGGCCCGTTCCAGATTGTATCAACCCACTTATAAGGGCGAAAAGTTTTCTCTGAGGTGGGGTGAGTCCCAAAAAAACTTGCACAAACATTTTCTAAATATTTAAAGGCTCATAAAACCTAGTTACCGCTATTGGAGGGAGTGAGCAAAAAATTTCACCGGGGTTCCATCTTTTCGGTTTCGGCTACACCTTACCAGCGCATCGATTTGGGTAAGTTCATCGAGCAGGAGAAGCTTGTGGATGTTGGAGATGGCGTCGTCGTTCTGCAGGAGAATCACGCAGCGCACCAACAGCGAGCTCACTCGGTAGCGGTCGGCCAAGCGAGCGATCATGGCGACATTGGCCGCTGGAACAGATGTTATCAAGCACGTAAAACAAATGTGGGGCTTACACGTGACGGCGATTGGCTTCTCGGGATGGATCGCCATGAGGAAAGTGCCGAACGATGCCACGTCGACGTCCCCGACGGTCACCTCTGGCTGGTCCTTCTCCTTGAAGTCCTCGTTGAACATAGCGCCCAAGACGGGCGAAACTGCCGACAGGAAGCCTCGGTTGCAGTGGAACTTCGCCCCATCGACGTTCAACACCACATCCGCATAGGGCTGGTCGACGACCACTGCAGTGTCTCTACAAAAGCAAAATGATTTTAACTCTGTCGGTCAAACCAGAGGGATTAACGTCCCGAATGTACCGAAGGATGGTGCCCAAGTGCGGTCATCCTCCTCGGAGAACACGGTACTCACCTGGCTTTAGCGACTGAGATGGACACTGTCAGCATCACACAGAGATTGTTGAGATTCCGTACGCAGATCTCATAGGAAGAGTCCGAACTGAAGGTGCGCTCCTCTGGCTAAACATAATGTGTTCAAGGAGAACGAAGAGTGACTCTCACCCCCTCAAGCAGCACATGGTTGTTGCTGAAGTAGGACCGGTACGCCGCGACAGTCGCCTTGACACTGCCGGCGTGTAGGCAGTGCAGGCTAGCGAACGCCGCCTCCTTCGTGCTGTCGAATTTCACGGTAAGATTCCTGAAGACACACGGTCATTAAGAACAGTAGCTGCTCGAAGCTTACCAAGTGTACCCAGCGATCACTGCGTCCGCGGACGTTACGGAATGCACGACATTGCAGTCGTCACCCGGGTAGAAGAGCACGGAGATCACGTTCGATGGGTCCATTCCGGAACGCCCGTAAGAAACGGAAAAAAGCAATGAAGAAAGAATGACGACTGGTAATCCTAAATAATGCAGCTGATCGAAATAACATTAGTTATTTGACGTAACAGGTGATATTTGTCGACAGTGTGCCTGCGAAAAAATTTAGTGGTTAAAACTCCCTCTCTCGAACGTGTTACTAAGCAAGAAATGCAGAGGAAATAAAATTCAGTCGAGCACAGCTCCAACATAAACATGCCTTTTGTAAAACGCAGCGAAAGCGACGTCGCGCCAGCCAGGCTGCCCTGGATCGATATCGCACGCACAAGCGTGCATCGTCCCATCAACACGTTTGTTCCCCTTCCTGGTTCAGTCCCTATATAACGCGTTGCGTCAAGACAAATACGATCGAGTCACGATGGACAACGTGACCATCTTATTCAAAGCGTACGGGAGCGGCGGTATCGCGGAGCAGAGGATCGCCCCATCCACTGCCTGAAAAAGGGAAATGAGATTCCAAACGGCCTTTACAGGCCATCCAAAGCTCGTGAAGCTTCGGAAGCGCATGGGCTAGCCTAGATCCTCGCCGGATTCGCAATCGAAGCTCAGAATAAGGACCCCACTGGGCACGTGAGCGATTGTCAAAGCAGTGGACGACGAATCCGCGGCTTATGACGAAGACCATTCCATGTCCGACGACGTGAAGCGCAACCTGAGTGACGATAGCAACTTCGTTTGTTACGGTGCTTACCTATGTTAGGACTTTTACTGAACGTACGCTAGAATCCGGCTAATCCGGCAGCGAGGCTAATGTCCTTCGAAACCAACCCTGTTGGAAATTCTTCTAGGTTGCAGATTGTAGAATTTTGCGCCTTTCAATGAGCGCATGCGATTGCCGGTCGCGGACATCTCTAGGCATGGCGCACGGCCAAAATACCGGGCGGTTGAGCGCCCGTTACAAGGCTATTGTGGGCTCCTCTGAGAAACTTACGACCCGAACAAATCTCTTTTTAATACTAGAAAGTGAAACATGCGAAATCATATTGTAACAGAGTGGCGTAGATCGTAGAGAGTGTTGACTGTTTCTTTTTGACTTGGAACTTGCATTCCGTGCCCACTTTTGGTGTAGAGACTTAGCTGCATATAGAACTGTTCGTGCAGACTAATGACGCGCTAAAGCAAAGTTTTAATCACTTCCACTTAGAGGCGTCGGCCACGTTATGTATTACGTACCGTACTCCACCCCCCCCCCCGTACCACTGTACACCCTACCGTACTGATCCTCGGTACCATACGGCATTTTTGCCGTACAGTAAAGCGATATGGGCCCACATTTCAGTAACGATCGGCGCTGGGACCCCGTGCCAAACCCGTACCCGTAGTGACCACACCCGTGCCAAACCCGTACCTGTGGTGGTCGAAAAGTTCCCACGCCACATTCACTAACACGGCATAATACGGCCCGTAATACGACTTGGTCCGTGTAATACGGCTTTTTTAAGCCGTGTTGCCGTACCGTATTATAGGGGACGGGTACGGATTTGGCCCGTAACTTGCTACGGCCGCCGATCTCTACATTTTAGCCCGTACTGCACGACACAATGGAGTTACGTATTCGTATTTTACTGAGGCTAATACTGAGATAAAAAGGACATGACGGTGATCAAAATGTGATGAACTTTGGCCGATTTGTCAATTCTTAGGCACAAATACGGTTCGGCATGGGGAGCGTATGTTCCCCATTGACGTTCATGCCAGTGCGGTTCGTACCGTACTGGCCCGCCGTTCCGTACCACGTACCATATTAACCCTCGTAACCGGTACGGTCATGCCGTAAAACGGCAACATGGTAAGCTGCAGCGTACGGTATAGTACCACGCGCAGTGTCTACTTTCACTACGTCCAGGAAACTGACACGAAACTCGCCGACAATGACGACGATCACACCGAGCCTCTCGTGATAACTGTGGTAGGTCGACGTGTAGTGATCGTGGAGCTCACGAAGCACTTGATTGACGAACTTTTTCCGAGACGCGTCGTCGGCGAACATTTCCCGTTCTAAGCAGAATTTCGTCAGAGCGCTCGTTACCTTCGTACTGACCGTAGTATGCGACTAGAAATTGCACCATAGCGGTCACTTCCGTACTGTCAAGCGAAGCGCGGCGTACTATTCTTGCAGTGTGTAACACCTCCGACGTGTTTTCCAGCGTAAGCCTAAAAGCGACGACGGATTACGCCGTGCCGACCTGAGCCGAATGGCCAGTTTGCTCTTTCGGATAGCCGTACCATAATGCCATAGGCTTATTTCAGTACACTGGTTTGAAAAGGCTTCAGAAAGTTACCACTAAAACGATTTCTGTCAGGCTGAAAACTAAAATTGGCCGCAGATGAAACCAAACAATTTTAACGGAACTTTCGACGATGTTAGATAACCAAGTTCGTCGCAATCTTGTTGCTGACCGAAGGGAAATCGGAGGGTTTACAATCTCCCGGACCATCGCGAGTTACTATCCCGTACGATATGTTTTCTACATAACTTAACTTTCGAACCATTTCCTCTTATTTACCAACGTTTACGAAGCTTTTCACCGGAATCGACGGCGAGCCAAGCACAATAACTCAAGAGGCCCTTTTCCTGTCGAAAACTCGTGCCCTGCACCTGGGGTATAGTCTGGAGTTTTATGGAGAGCTTACGTTGCTATAGCCGCAGGTTCACTAGCCCACTTCGTGTAGCGACAACAGGTCGCATAGAACCAGTCTAGGTGACCGGGATTGCCGTTTCGTAATCCGACATACACGTTTCCTTATCGATTCTGCCGTGCGACACAGTTGCGAGGATCTGCTCTAGCTTCATCCAGATGGCGAGGAAGTGTTTGGCGAGAAGCATCTAAACTACGGATTGGCAACCGAACCGGTGGTACGGCCGTACCGTACCGCACAGCCGTATATCGGTACGGCAGTACGGTACGAGTGGCTCTGGTTAGTTCAGCCTGCGGTGCGGGGTCAGGTCAAGGCGGTACGAGACCGACTTTGGAGGGGTGGGGGATGGTAAGGGGGGGGGGACCCTTACCTAATTTTCGGCGCCGGACGAAGGCCGGGTGCCGAAATTTTGCCTTGGTCGCCCTTTGGTACTTTTTAACAATGTCAGATTTTGCTCTATAAGTTGGTTTAAACACTGTTTTTAGAGCTTTTCTACCCAAATTAGCCCGCCACAGGCGCCGCCATAGCGGTTTTTTAACATTTTAGGCAAAAAATAGTTGAAAAATTTACGAAAACATTGAAAAATTGACTTGAGAATGAGTCGAATCAGTGTTTTTAGAGTTTTTTTGGCTAAGATAGCCCACCGCAGGGATTTTTGGGCTTATTTGACTAAAATTCGATGAAAATTTGATTTGCCTTAGTCCCCCCCCCCCGCCCGCTCGTACCGCCCTTGGGTCAGGTCGGCCAGTACATGGTATGATATGGCTCCGGTTTTCTCAATATTCTTTAGCATCAGTACGGCGCGGGGGGGGGATTTAGGATTTCAGGATAGGGGTGGAGGTCGCGGACATGGGGTGGACCCCTAAAATGGGTCACAAGGGGGGGGGGGTAAAAAATGGCCTCAAATCACTAGGTAAAATAGACGGGCGTACGGTCCAGGTGCCGATCTTTAATCTACGGCATTTTTCAGCCTACAACCTTAACATTTTCCGCTAGAAAGAAGACGTTTTGGCCGGCTTGGACGAGCAAAATGAATGAAGCCAGTCCGAACGTTGTGAGATGGTGAACGGTCAGGAGGACACATACCGGCGAAGCGCCGTCTTTGAAGTGTGGAAAGCACCGCAAGAAGTCGGTCCATCACTGCGTCAATCCGAGACATTCGACGTGACAAAGGTATTCGAAAGAACGCCCTCGACCGAGGTCCTGTACGAGAAAGAGGTGCAAATGTGCTACTCCAAAAATTTTACGAGAAAAGATTCAACAACGTTCAACTTGACTTACAGGCATGCGCCACATAGGATTTTCCAATCTTTGCGTTTCCGTTTCTCGAAGAAGCAGCCCTCGTGACACGTACAAGCGATCGCGGCAAGTGAGTAACCGCGTGAGCAGGGACCCGTCTGATTTCGGAAAAGACTTTATCGCTTGTACAACTGAAACCATCTGATTTGTAAGGCACGGTTTGGTCTGTGAGTCAGGGCCGTATTTAGCCCCCCCGCCCCCTATCGGCGGCCGAGGGCCAAAAAATTTTTTAAAAAGTTGGTAAAAATTAAGATAAAATAGGTCCAAAATATTTAATAAAGGCTAAATACCGTATTTGTTCAAATAGAGCCCCAGGGCCCCAGGGCTATTGTTCGTAAGGTCTCTGAGAGGGGGCTCTATTCGAGGTGGGGCTCTATTTATGGCTGGGGCTCTAATTTTCGGA
>JNEY01000823.1:40987-57056 GCA_020875895.1 Aphelenchus avenae
AAACGGGCCGGAGCGGAGGATACGTCTAAGCGGGGCGTCGGCGGACGGCGGCTCAGTGCTGCTCCTGCTCGTGCTCGTGGATGGTGGTGGAGTTCTGCATCTGCCCGATGAGCTTGCGCAGCGTCTCCGCGTCGTTCGGCGTGTAGGTGCGCGAGAGCTTCTTCACGCCGAGGCAGCACGTGCGCACCACGGCGTCCGTCACCGCGTACGGGTCGCAGTTGGACGACGGACGGCGGTCCTCGAAGTAGCCCTGAAATCAAGCGAGTATAGGCTCAGTGTGAATGTAAAGGTGAGAAAGTGAGGTACGGACAGGATGCGGCCCAGACAGAAGGAGCTCAGCTAATCCTTGACTTAGACCAGCGACCTAGGCTCATGCTTAGGTGCGTGCTCAAGTTCCGTCTAAGCTTCATGCTAAGAGTTTGTGGATGGTCTTTAGGCCTATGCTTAGGACTTAAGTTACTGGCAGGTTTAGGCTCAGCAAGTCTCTGGGTCGTGCTAGTTAGGCTGGGTTCATACTTAGGCTAAAATTACAGGTCTGTGACCAGTTTCAGGCCTGGTCTAAAGCTTAGGCATAGGACCTGTAAATTAAGGCTCGGACTTACGCTTGTATTGCTGCTTATGCTCAGGTAGACTTAGGCTCGTTCACTAAGTTAGGCTTATGCTCAGGTCTAGCCCTAGCCCAAGCCCTAGGTCGAGGCTTAGCATAATGTCTATGGTTAGACTTAGGCTAAGACCCCACGCAGATCCGGCGCAGATGAGTGAGGGAATGGGAGGCCAGGGACATGAAGGCCAGGACCAGCGACGTTGGACCCTCTAGCGAATGAAGGATTACGTACGAAGCCATCGACTTCCGTCTGACGCGGGATGCGAATGCTGGTGTTGCGGCTGGCGACGCCGGAGCTGAACTGAGTGATGCTCGCGGTCTCGTGCTCGCCGGTGAGACGACGCTCGTTGTCCTTACCGCCCGACGGGTCGTAGTAGGCTTAAATTTGCGAGGTTATGAACAAACCCGTGAAGACGCGAACTTACCGATATGCTCGCGATGCGAGTGCGACAGCCTCTCGATGGCCTTGAGGATCTCCCTAAACGAAGAGGATTAGAATGATCGAAGAAGGTAAAATGTAACCGTTAAAGCATTGTCTATGGGTACGTGCTCGGCCATCTTGCTGCTTTTTACAAGCAACTGACGCTCTTCAGTGTATTCTCGAAACTTACTGGTAGCCTCCCGGCTTGCGCATCTTCTCCGTCGAGAAGTTGGTGTGACACCCGGCACCGTTCCAGTCACCTAAAGCACCTCATTAAGCAGCTCAAGACGGCTGCGAAACTGACCCTGAATCGGCTTCGGGTCGAAGCTCGCGATGACGCCGAACTCCTCCGCGACGCGCTGGAGCAGGAAGCGCGCCACCCAGAGCTGGTCGCCCATGGCGATGCCCTCGCACGGGCCCACTTGGAACTCCCACTTAAAGTCGTCGGATTAGAACGAGTGAATCCAAAGGTGGTGGACGAACCTGACCGGGCATGACCTCGCCGTTGATGCCCGAGATGTCGATGCCGGCGTAGATGCACGCGCGGTAGTGCGACTCGACGATGTCACGGCCGTAGGCGCGATTGGCACCGACGCCGCAGTAGTAGGGACCTGAAAGTGGAGAGTTAGGTAATTCTGAACGCCCTGGGTGACTTGTGGAAGTATGAGATTGCTTAGGTCCAAGCTAAATCTAATTATAGAACCGAGAAGCACACGGAAAGCTCACTACCCACATCTAATGCAGCTCGCACAATATAACATGCAGTCATGTCGTACCTGTAGTGAGTCCCGAATACTGACATTGCCGGCACGAGCGTACTGCGTACTTAGGTAAGCTTAATTGTTTAGGCTTAGGCTTGGTTTGACTTGCGATGAGGCTTAGTTGTCCTCGGCTAAGTCTAAATTCTTAGTTGCTCTGGCTTGATTGCGAAGACCTTAGCCTTAGGCTTAGCTGGCTTAGTTGCGTAGGCTTAGGCTATGATTAGGCCTACTTGACTACGCCTAGGCCCATCCTCAGGCCAGTAATCAAGCGGGGATCAGGTACTCCTCAGAAACCACCAACACTCCTTCAACACCAAGCGCTGAACCACTTATTGATCCCCTTAAGCCTTGAGTGGACCGACACTACGACTGGCCCGCCGGAAAACGTCGTACCCTGCGGTCCCGGGTAGCCGAACGGCGCCTTGGGCCATCCGAACGGATGCCGGTCGACGTCGAGCAGCGTGTACTCCTGCTCCATGCCGAACCACGGGTGCTCGTTCTTCGCCGCGTCCATCGTCTGCAGGCAGCGACGGCGGTTGTTGGTCGGATGCGGCTGGAGCTTGTTGTCGAGCGTCTCGCACATCACCAGCTTGTGCTCGCCCATACGGAACGGGTCCGCGTAGATGGCCACCGGCTTCAGGAACACGTCCGAGTCGGCACCCGAGGCCTGCCCGGTCGACGAGCCGTCGAAGTTCCACAGCGGGAGGTCTAAAATCGTGGGAAATTTGGCAGAATACGATGTGCCTTAATATTTTTTTCAATTTCAAGGTGAAAATTAAATTTCTAAATTTTTTTAGAAAGTAAAAACAATAATTTTTAAAATAAATTAAAATTTTCGAAGCATCAGTGTTTTGTGCATAATTTCGCTTACCGTCCACGTTCTTGATGGGCTTGTCCAGGGTGCGGGTCTTGGAGCGGAGGTGCTCGCCGCTGCCGTCGATCCAGATGTACTCCGCCTGGTACTTCTGGTAGCTGGGCAGCTTCATGAAGCGGTCCGCCACATACTTGTCGGTCGAGAACTGGTCGCGAAGGTTGAGCGTCATCTGAAACAAGGCAGCTTAGAGGTTCAATTAGGGCAACAAATGGGCTTTACATGTCCACGAATATGGCCAAAATAATGCGATAAATTCACGCATGAGGTACGAGCTCAACTGAACAAATTTACGGCGACCTTTGGTCAAGACCGAAATGTTTCACAGGACATCAATGCGTCCGAGAACAGCTGACACTCAGACGGCAAAGTTAGTTACTGGTACACAGCCCTGTGAACAACCTCATAATCTTTGAAGAACACGCCAAGTCTAAGCTGAACTTCATTCCGATACACGCCGCCATGTCTTCATTCCGTCCGTAGGCCGGAACATATTTATGCCGGAACATCTAAAGTTTGTATGGTTTCTGAGCACACAAGACCTAATCTGCTGCATAGCCTGTGCAAAACTCCGTTTTTAACAAGACGGGGAAAAGAGGGACAGGCATAATTTTACAGAAAAATACGGGCGTCCTAGCCGGACTGTGCGTTTTTTACGCATAGCTTTTCTCTAGTCAGTCGTGCCACCAAAACCGGTGTTTTCTTTCACACGTTTTTGCATACCAGCACGGAAGGAAACCTACTTCCTACCGTTGGCTCGCGTTACGCTACCCACTCTAATTAGCCCACAACTTGCGTTAGGCCCAAAAGCTACCATCCGATACGATGACCACCGCGAAGATACACAAAATTTTGAACGGACAAAGACCGACCAGGCTTCGGCAAGCAACTCTCTTCAAGTGCCCATTCAGAGGCGTTTGCTGCGCCGCGACGGACGGGGCAATGTGGGCGTGTTATCACTCGCAGCGCGGCCACCGCGACGCCGAACGGATGGATGGGGTGGGCAGGCAACACGGAAGCGAATGCGTACGGCGCCCCACTGCTCTCTCTCTCTCCTCTCTCTCCCATCGCCCTCGCCGCACGCAGCACTCACTGGATCACTCAACGTGCGCCACATGAGCACGTGAGCCCCACGGTTCGAATGGCAGCGATCAGACCCGAGCGGCCGTCGTCGTCTGAGCACGGCTTAGCCCCACTCGCGGCGCTGCTGATAAGGAATGGAATGGGGAAGAAGGGCCTGGGAATGGGCCGCGTTTGTGTGCGGGAGACCTTTGTTTGCCCGGTCGCGGCGAAGGACAAAGCGCGTTTGCGATCCGCGAAAGTGGGAAAATATTTGCTCCTGCAGGACGCGAACCGAGGCCAATCACGGGAGCACTAGCGCCCGTACGTATGCACCGATGAGGGCAATTACACATACATGAGTTATGAAGCAACATTCACTCCACTTGTCCCATTCAAACATCCGCAAATTCCCGTTTGAGCACCTGTACCCTTCTGCAAGAGACCATCGCAAAAACACAGCTTGCATCCGAGTGGGGGACGCACGGGTATGACCGCACCCTTTGTGAGAGGCTGGACGCTCAGAGACGGGTACGCGCAAGGGATTCTGCAGACTACGTTCTCGAACGAGAACACTTCGGGCATATTTTTGGAACGGTAAAAATTTAAATCCTGAATTTAAATTTGAAACTTATTCGTAGAAAATCGTCACTTTAAAGTTTAACAACAGTAACCTAACGTATGCTCGGCAGGGCTTCCTTCACTCTGCACTTACTATAGCTTAACCAAACTCTCTCGCCTAGCTTAGCCTCGTGCCGTTAACCTAAAGGGCCCTATGAGTGATCGACGACCTTGATTTGCCCGATAACTCCTACCAGAATAAAAAGGCATGGGAAAGCGGCCCGCCGACTGCTATGAACCGAACGCCCGGCCGATGGGAATCGGCGGTTGTTATCAGCGGGCCTCTCGCCAGGGCAAACGTCGAAATGAGTGCGGCGAGCGAAACGGCCTTTTTGCCCGAAATCGGGAGCCGGTCGGAGAGCGTACGCGATGACCTTCGCCGGTGCCCGACGGTTGTTTTCCTCCCGTATGGACAGCTCTCGCTCCGGCGGGTTGGCTCTTGCGGCTCGGCTACGAGGAGAGCTCAGCGCTCTCTGATCCCAACGGGCTCCCGGTGGGACGAACTTTGGACCGCCGCGCCGCTGCAGCGCGTCGCGAGAGGGTTCAAAAGGGGCGTAAGGAGCGCATCCCGAGAGAGATTACAATGTACGCTGGGAACATTCGTGAAGGCGAATGCAACTCTCCGGTTTACCGAGCGGTTTCTATGAGGAGCATATTAGTCTCGACGGCCCATGAAAGACACATGATGATAGGGAAACAAAATGCAGGTAAATAACGCCGGCGGCGCGACACGTTGTTAAAATGACAGAAAAAAAGACGGGAAGACGCAAACATGTCGATGGCAGGATGAATGGGAAGAACGAAAGTGTTATCTTTGCGGTCGGAATCAGCCCGTCAGTGCACTAAAACGTCGACAGAAAGCGGTCGAAAAATGTACCCATTTGAAGGGCTTTATATGCGCATCAGACCGCAAGGAGCCGTCTGCTAGAAGGAGGGACGTCAACGCTACGAGAGTGGCATGCAATAAGACAGAGAGCGAGACATACGGCCAAGAAATCAAAAAGTTCATGAGCTTCCAAAATTTTATAATTCTACAAAATTGATTGATTAGGACCCGTCGGCAGGGGGGGGGGCTAATTGGAGTAAATACGGTAGGCGCGAGAAACGTTAAGAGGCCTTGTCCGAACGTCCCAGGACCTCATATACTTGCTGCCAAAGTGGTGTGCCCAGTCTAGCAGATGTTTTGCCCTTAACCTTTCTCATCGTTCACGACTTGTTTACGCAATGTGCCCTCAACACTTTGCCCCGCGTTTGCCGGCGATGCGTCAAAAGGTCAGATAAACAAATCACTTCCTCGCGGGCCACGTAATGCACCAGCTGGCACACCGACTGCCGCCGGTCAGCATTGCTGCACGTGTCACTCACTGCCTCGCCGGCCGCTGATATGCAATTTTCCGTCCGCTGGCTTCGCCGGAATCGGTCACCGCCGCGGACGTGGAGCGGCTAACGACCCGCGGAATAAATCGCGAGTCTGTTGCTGACAGACAACAAAAATTGTGCCGACGGTGGGCGCGCTCTTTTTCCGAGGAAGGCGAATTAATCAGCATAATGGGGTGCTGACACAAAGCAAGGAGAGAAAGAGTGTTAGAAATGGTGTCACTTACGCCTACCGACGCTTATGTAGCAGTGACAGGTTCCGATAGTTTATAGTAAAATGTTGATCCAGCTTTGCCAAACAAAGTCAACAAACAGGCCCCGCTGGCGCTAATGGTACACAGTTTTACCCAGCGTTGAAAGATCTTCAGGACTTAATTTGGTGCTTTTCAGAATCACAATTTAGAAATGAGAGCTGCGCCAAAATCGCTATCTTCTTAATGCACACATTGCATCAGTTGTTGGCGCGAGGAATGTGAGAAATCGGCCTCCCCATCCACGTTACCCTGAGAGGATGCAAATACCAGATCGAATCAAGAGAGCGAGCACGTGCGAGAGTTTGAGTGTCCGGGATACGAGAGCGCGGCGCAGGACGCTCAGCCGCTGAGAGAAAACGCGTGTTCTTTGGCGTCTGCATGCCATGCGGGCCTCACCCTGGTTGACCGTCCGGGTTCTAGGGCCGGTATATGAGCGAAATGGGCTCTGAAGATAATGGCCCCTAGGAGGGGCCCGGTTGCCATACCGGACGGACGGTCCGTCAAAATCGTGGTCGCCGGTCCGCATCCTTGACTAGGCGACCGATTCTTTTTGCGACCGAAACGTAAAACTCATTTGGTATGCGAACGTATTTTTTTGGTTTTGACTCAGTTTCTCATGACGTAGCACTTTATTTATACGGCTATACACAGATTTCGTTCAAAAACCCGGAGACGTGGAAGACACAAGTCAGGCCCAATTATGCGCAAAGCATACTTTAGGCCATGCTTCGATCAGTCCAGACACCGATACGGGCCTAAATGCGAATGTCCCGGGTAGACAAAGGAAGCGCAGCGCGCGGAGCTGGTGGGAGTCCACCCGAATTCTTTCGGTCTGCATCCAAGGCGAACCCTATCGGTTGTCCGTCGGGCTCTTGGTGGCCCGGTATATAAGTGATGCGCGCTTTGAAGAGAACGGCTCGCCGCTGGTCTTCGTTCTTGACCGACGATTTTAGCTAGTTATATTTTGTTTGAAAACGAAGACCTATAGGGAACAAAACAAGACAGAACCTTCCCCAAGCGGCGCTCTCGATTGGTTATCTTAATCGCAAAGTTTTTAACAAAGAACGTACGAATGCGACAAGAGAGAAATGGAAAGGCCGCGCTCTCTTACCCACAGAATAACACTCCGAAACCGGTCCCGCATTCACTGTAACAATGCCGATCGTTCGAATATCAGTGCAAGGGATGGGGTGGATGCACTCACGCGGCCAGACAATTAAAAAGAGTCGCATCCCGGCCGTCTTTATACACCTCCACAGGCGCTAGGGGAGGGACGCATTGAAATCGTCATTGAAAAAAGCGAATCAGCCGGCGAAATGAAGCGGAAAACGTGATAACAGCGGTGCGAACTGTCACAACACGTCGAACTCAATGCGCGCATGGTGAGGTAATCCGATGATGGCGCTGCGCAATGTTTGCGTAAGGAAATGCACTTTTTCTAAACCAAAACAGGAAGTGAAGGTCGACCATTAACTCGTCCGTCCTTCGAGAGTTCGTACTCAAACGTCAGCAGGTTGGCACTCGTAACGCTTCCGCAAAATGACGTATTTGCCGTTTGAGACGTACATGTGGACCGCCACACGCACCCCAGGGCTGTACACGTTCTCTTTCGTGCAGGCCCGTCCCGGGGCCAAGACCCCGAGGATCATAAGGCATATCCAAGACACTAACGCATACGTGACGTAAAACTTTAGCAAATGTTAGCACACAAGCTCCGATCCAGGCTTCCGGATCTGAACCCCTTGCCGACCGCTCTGGCCCATCTGTTGCCGTGTTCCAGCAAGGCAGAGAAATACGGGCAGTTCGCCGGTGAAACCCTACGTCTTCACTGTCTGTTTTATTCGGAGCTTTTTCGTCAAACTCAGAAGTCATTCTTCAAGGTGCAATGTTGCCGAAGTGTCAGACGTGTCAAAGTGTATATGGCTCGAGTTTGTAAACCGTAAAAGAAACTCATCGTTGATTATTTTGTGGCGTGTTTCGTTTCACGCAATGTGTATTTTGCGCTCCTTATTTTGCATTCGCTTCGCTCTCATTAATTCAGCCTTAGCGGTGGCACGCGCCTATCGCTTTCACTCTTGCGACTCGAAGATGAAAAACATCGAGCGTGCGGGTCGTGTGGGACAAAGCGACACTGAATGGGGCGTGCAGTGCACGTGATCAGGCGCTGAGGACGGAGCGGGAGCGGAACGAAGCATACATGTCCTTGTCAATACAAGTGCATAAAAGTTTGCCTTCGACTCCATACAGGCTACTTGCTGCGCTTCACTGCGGCGGCAGACGTTAATTGAGAGGTTATACAGTCGCTTGACCATTCTGCAGGTTGTATACTGAGGGAAAATCGAGAGCTTTAGGCTAGAAAATCCAAGACCATTAAATTTAAGGCACCATTAACTATTACTACTTACTTACTTACTACTACTAAAATTAAATTTAAGTACGGTAATTTAAGTAATTTAATTTAAACTACCAAAATTAATTAAATCAATTTTTGAGCTAAAAAGGAACCATTAAATTTTACGGAAAATTCGCATTTTTGGATCTCTAGCTCAAATTGCCCGCTAATGTGCGATGGTTTGCGTCTTTTCCTGGAGTCCGTCAGCGACGTATGCGACCCTATTAGTGCCTACCGAATGTAGCGCATCCAAACTAAATACGAACGAAACGAGCCAAAAAACATTACCATTTCGGTGTGCAGTATGGAAGAAACCCTTCGTCGTAAGGCGACTAATTAGCGGCGAAGACAAACAGTTCACTGAATTTCCTCAGTGGCAAGACGACCAGTTCAGAAGAGGTTGAGGTCCACCAGCAGCGACAGCAGCATGCGACGCGTCTCACTCTTCTGCCTCTCGTCAGGTAGGACAACTCGTAAACACCACGTAGCACGTGGACAAGGAGCGGACGTCGGAGTGCAGCGACAATGGTCCAAAGACTCGCAAATCTCACGCACTCTCTGTCCCATAGACTCTCGAATCATTCGCATACGCCTATAGAGACGCCGGGACAAGATGAGAGTCTTATCGCAACCTACGTTCTAGCCAAATCAGCACTTTTGGGACGCAAGAGAGAGAGGCCGGTCCAAGTACCTTCACCGATAATGCAGAAAAACAGAGAACTTTGCAATGACGCGCGTGACTCCGCACATTCTGAATGCACCCGGTGGGAATGAACTGAAGCGGAACGATCGCCTTAGAGTCTCTCGGGGACGGGCCGGAGGACAGCCTTCTTCGGATGGTTAATGTGCAAGGAACCGGTATGCAGAGATAAGCGCCTCCTTGCAATGTGTACCAAAGGGCTTTGAGCGTACTCAGGGAACTGTTTTGAGTCGAACTGAGGGAATGTTTCGCGCTAGGACTAAACGGTAATGATGCGGGACACGAGAAAGAAGCTACTCCCAAAAGTTATCCATTGAATGAAATGCTTAACATATCCACCCCTAACACATATTTCATATACGCTTAATCCATCATATCCACTGGACGTTTCGTGCCTGATCTAAGTGTCCGAAAAAGGATTCGATGATCCGCAAAGGTACAGATGACTGTGGCACCCAAGGTCAGCAGCGGGAATTACACCCGACCGGGTTGAAAAAGGTAAAGAAGACCGTTCAAAAAACCGTCTTGTAATTCATCGAGGTCTCAAGCTCGAGGAGCCATTTGCTGATACAACCTGCAGAGAAACATTAGGTGGGCCAGAAAAAAACCGCTTATTTCAGATCCCTCGGTTAATAAAGCAACCGACCATCAGACAACCACGTGACCGCCAGCGGTGATAAATGCGTCCAGCGGGATGACTAATATTAGTTGACCGACCATCAAGCGAAAAAAGAATGCTTCAAGGTCGGAAGAAAAGGAAACTCGATCGCGGGAAACCGACAATCACCGATCGCCTTAGTTTTCTGCGACCAAGAAGATCGGTTATTTGTTGACGTCGAAAAGGTAAGGTCATGATAATGATCTTCTAGACGCATACGGGATGGAAACGTTTGCTCCGCGAAGATGGACAATCTCGCCTTTTTCAGCAATAGCAGAATAATACTTGTTTGTCAAAAGGCAGACGTAAACAACCAAAAATCCATATAGCGCGCCAGCATTGTGTTCAAAAGGGCGTGTAATGGAAAGAGAACACAGCGTGCAAACATAAAGCGATTCATTGCGATAAAATGATTTATGGAATGTGCACTATGAAGTAAGTGGGATCTTGCGCACTCTCTGGTAGAGGGACGAATTCTTTGTGCGAAAGGATCAAGTCTCCCCGCAATCACCCCAAGGATCTTCATCTCTTGAACTGCACTTTGATGCACGAGAAAAAGGTCGCAAAGAGGGCTTTCTGGCTTTCTTCGAGCCATTAATAACGTCGAAAATTTGCCCACAGACTAACCGAACATGACTTAACCCACTGTTACGGCCAAAAAAGGCTAATGAACTCGTGGCGCTAAGCCGCATTGACACGATGGTCCTATTGAACAACCTGTTTTACCTTCGACCCTGCTTGACAGCTTAAGAAACCTTCTACGGACAAACCTTTCGCATCCGATAGCACCAAATCTAGCGGGAGACGACCGAAAACAAACAACGGCCGGCCACCGATTAACCGAGCACACGGACGATTCGTTTTGAGCAGCCACCCGTGCGATGCACAAACGGAATTGAAGGCCGTTGGGCAGCCCCATTGTGTTTCACAAAACTGTGAAAGCGGTGTGGACTTTAACGGTGGAGCGACGAGTGGAGAGGTTTACGGCAAGTGATTTTGTGCCTGTTATCACCGAAACTTAAGCGTAAGTTCTCTACGCCATTGGAGGAAAAGGGACGAGACAACACCTTCGTGTACTCCTTAGGTTGCTAATGCGGGACGTCTGCGTCGCATACGTTTTAACTCTGGGTAAAAACGTTTTGTTTCTGCCTGAGTGGTCTAAGAAATCTGAACGTTGAGGTCTTTACTTCTAATCCCGTCCAACGCAGACATGTCCTTCATTTTTTTCGATAAATTCTGGATGATGTTTTTGCTTGAAGACCTTCGTGTGGGGCCGACAAATTACTTCACAACGTCGTCCCATTCACAGCGCAGTCACGACTTGACTTCCCTTGTCAAAATCAGCTCAAAGTGCGCTGACGCCCGACATGCTTCATTAACCTCGGGGCCACCTGTATCGGAGCCTGTTAGGAGTGATCTCCGTGATCTCTGAGATTGTGTTCCGCCGCCATGGACGGACTGGGCTACACGCTCCGAATTTTGTTTCGCCAGCCCAAAGTACATGGACTACCTACTCTTAACTGGAACAGTGATTTCAGCCAGCCAAGTCACTAGTGGTTGAAAAAGGGGGCCGCTAGTAGGCTACGGCAAAAACATATTGGTACCAGTTGACATGTGCGTGTGTGTAAAGCACTGATCGGCATATACCCATCGCCTTGCCGTCATGCTGTAACTCCCGTAATTATGGGCGTACACCACTAGGAGCACGCCATACGCTATGAGCATACGATGCCGCCAGCAAAAGGCGAAAACTCTAGGAGAATGCGACACCGCTATGATATAAGGTATCGGCTAGGAGGATCTCATCTCAGCGTTAGCGGCTTTAGCCTTGAGAAACGCGGCCCAGCTACTTGTATTTGTATAGTAAGACGTATTTATGGCACTGCGAACGAGATCAAGGTATAAACATGCTGATGAAACTACCATCATCGCAGCATTATGTTGCCACGCAATCAAAAATGTTCGTGCTATGTCTGGGCAACGCACAGGTTTGGTCGCTTAAACGAGCGAGCCCGAGCGCGGCCCTGCGTCGCCTCATCGAAGCATCTGCACTTCCGCGTTTCCCGAAGGTAAACAAACAATTATGGGGACCGAGTGGCTAGATCGCACCACGTGGTGGCATCCTTTGATTGCGTTGCGATAAAGATGTTTCGGGGAACTGATCACCCCATCGGCATGCACTTTTATGCATCTGAAGAAGGCAACCAAACGCGAATAAAAATATTCGCTTTAGCAGCAATCGTTCGTGCGAGAACACGGTAAAGCTTTAACTTCGTGGTCCATGGAACGGGACCATGGCCCACGGAAATGGGTCATTTGAGAACGGGGCGGATGCGAAAAAGCAGCTTTGCCGGTTCGGAAACTATTCTCCCGCGTCGACCGCGGCTCCGAACACACGTTCTTCAGCGGCATGATCGTCTCCATACGTTTTAGAGGGTCAGTGAATGCTGTCAGCTTTCATCTTTCTCTACCCCAAGGTTAATTCTCTGCCAAGACATGCATAGTAAAACATTTTTCACGCTTGGACGAGCGGTGTCCAAAGCGGAACGGCACGGGTCGTTCTAGAACGGAACGGAACCAGGAACTTTCGGTAGGTCGAGCAGCCCTGGTCCGTTGGATGCTACAGAACAGTTACGTAGAAGTGACCTAGCGTCGTTTGAGCACTGCCGGACAAGTTATGTGAAGCATTCTTCACAACGAATGCGACCAGTACTTTTCCCATTCATTGCCCTTTTCTTTTCACACTCGCAAACAAGACCGTCCGCCGCGTAATGATCTGTGCTGCAGTCGCGTCCGACACAAACCGGCAGGAGCGTTGCCTGACGGTAATGCGACGTCGGCCGACGCCGTGCATTCACGTGGCCCCATCTTCCCATTTATTTTTCTCTTTCCCACCGCAGAATAAACGGGCATTCGATCAATCGGCGACGGAAGATAAGCCATACCACGTGAAGCGACGCCAGTCGAGGCTGTTTACACTTGTCAGCATAAGCGATGAGAAAAAGGTTCCGGCTTCGCAGCGAAGATCAGCGACGAGACGCAAGTTGCGGTGATCGCGATGACGGAAGATGAAGTGGAGCGTAAAACTAGTTCATTGCCCGAACGCCCTACGCTGTAACAAGCTGATCTCCTTGGTGCGCATTGTTTCAACCTGTTACAACGTTGAAGAAAGAATGCACAATACGCTTGAAGCGGGGTGACGAGAATTCTCACTAGAAAGGAACCAATTTTTCTCTCACAAGCTTCGAAACTTTCTAAATATTAGTGTAAGGAGGAATCCACCCAAAACCCGCTTCGGCACTCGTGCACTGCCGCTGTTGTAGCGCTAGCAAATGTGACCTCGAATGCCCTCTAATCCCCCCCCCCCCACTTTGAGGGGCATTAGAGGGCGCCGGGAGGGTGGGTGAGGGGAGGTGGGGGTCACGGTCACTACAGAAGGTTTTGGGGCCACTAAAAGGAGAGGGGTTGACAATTTTTTCTGTGCGGTCCTCTAGCCCAGCGGCGGGCGAGAGGCATCATCCACGCTTTTATTGGCGCCACGAACATAGGGATCTCAAATGTAACTACCTATGCTGGTGTTTGGCTCGCGGATGAGAGTGCTGTGACCCGTATTCGGCGCCATGTTTCGGATTAAGCAGACTTCTTCGACGTCTACAACGTGTTTGTCGCTGAGCGTCCGCTGCTGTCTTTCTGCGGGCGTTGCCGCAAATGGCCTCAAAACAATGAACCTCAAAAGATCGTAGTGGGCCTACCTCAGGCGCCGAGGATCTCTGTCATGTCTTCACGGTATCACCATCATAGCCTTGCACATTACGCTGCCAGTCTTAGTGGTTTCGTGCATTTCAGATCGTAATCAATCGAGGAGGTTCTGAATGGAGATGATAACCGTCTTCTGGTGTCCGGAAAGGTTCGGAAAGTGCGACGTTTCGCTAAAGTCTGACGTTTTCTGTGAGTAAAATAGTCAATTTATGCAAATATATGCGCAATCACTCAGAATGAGCTAACGGGGCGAGGGAGCAGAATTTGTTGTCTGCTTGCCATCGGTTGCAGACGCCTTCCTTCGGCTGAGTCATTCTGAGCCGGACGTTCTCAGACTGCTTACCCGTTCTGATCATTGGGTTTCCTGGCTGTTGCACAGGCCAAAGATCGGACTAAAGCCAATTTTCCGATTTAAATGCATAGCTTTTCTTTGAATTAGTGCCTTCGGACGCTGTGTAAGAGAATGATTGCGCGGTTTCGCATTCGGACCTTGCAACCCACCAAGTTCCTCTTCGAATGTCATATGATTTTTGGGACGCCGAGTACAGTTAGAACTTCGCAAACACTCTAGAAACGATCTTTTTGCGCATCCCTCAAAAAGAAAATCTGCTTTCGGCCTACAGCTACACAATTCCAATCAGTGAAAACGCTCGGCGATAGACGCTTCAACAGTTGTGCTACCCTTCTTGCAACTTTTCATCGGTCTTCCTAGGATGTCCAACGTGGAATTTGCTCCGTTTTCGGACCGCGGGATCATCGAAGCCACTTTGAGCGTCAACGACTCGACGCCGAAGTTCATCGGCGGAGTCTGGTGGTAAGTTGGCATACTTACGAATTTTACGCAAATTACTAGACCTCTAGCACTACTTCGAAAGTGTGTACAAACATTGCCAGTTATAACCCCAACCTAGGCTCGCTACGTACACAAGTCAAAGGCCGACGCGGCCGTATGCCGACGTCAGAGTGCGCTGCAGTCTCCCGCTGGGCCTCACTACGAAGGTGTCGGCAAAGGTCAAGTTCATGGGATTGCACGGATGCGACGGCGTAAGTGTCTGGACATGCTAATCATAGGCGAATCGCTTCATGTTTCAGGAGCCCCAAGTGACCGTTGACAAGAACGGCTTCGCCTTCGCGTCTGGATCGTTCCGTTGGATGAAGTCTGAGCCTAATCGAACCTACGTCCCGCTCATCGTGGCTATCGAAGTAGTCGGAAAGGCGGACAAGTAAGTCGTGGACTTATCGGGTGTGGGTTCGGAATGAATGGAACCTGGTGAGGCAGACGGTCTAATCACGAAGCGGACAGAAAAGGCCTAATGGCTTGAAAGGGGGTCCAAGGCAAAATAAATTTTCAGCACAACTTTACCAAGGAAGCCTAAAAACCTTATCAGGCGGCGCCTGCGGAGGGCTTATTTAGGCTAAATACATGATATTCAGGACTAAAAAAGCATAGAGGCCACGATTTTTTGATAAATTTTATTCCAAAAAGCCCGAAAACTCTTTTTGGCGGCGCCTGCGGCGGGCTATATTGGGTATAAATTCGCCAAAATTAGTATTAAAACCGCTGTGGGGCAAAAAAAGGAGACTTCGGAAAACTACCAAAGGGGGGACCAAGGCATATTTTCGGCGCCGGCCTTAGGTAATGGTCCCCCTTACCATGCCCCCGCCCCTCTGAACGGGTCCAATTTACGCCACTGTTACGTCGCACACACCTATCTAGCTTTAGTACGTTCAAGGAACTGTCCCGCTCTTGCTTAATATGCTCTTCCTACCGTGTGTCATGGAGTAGTTATAGGTCTGAAGAACCAGAAGTAGAACCGGAGCCGGACATCATTCTGGACGTGGGAGGACGCGAGTTTCTGGCCAGTATCAAGGTAAAAGGAGCTATCCTTCATTTCCTACTAGTTACTTTCGAGTGTAAAGCAGAAAATTTGATATACTTCCCATGTCATCCCATCCATGCACGCAAAATTCTTTCAAGTTAAAAAAATTCCTTCGATTCGCGAGTTCTTTGGCCTGCTTGCTGCTTAATCGGTTTGCACTTTTAGCAGCTCTCCAAACTCTCGGCTACTCTCAACGATGCCTTCAAGCAGGAGTTCGCTCCGAATCAGCCGAAGAGAATCACTTTACGCGATATTCATGCTTCCATCTTCGAGGTGTTCCTGAAGGCACTCACTGCTCACGACATGCGCTCAATTACGGGTCAGTCACATATTCTTAACGTTCGGTTTGCCAATATGACATGCAATCAATGAAGAATTTCAGTGGACAACGTCGCCGCTATTCGTGACTTGGCCGATCGCTTCCATGCGCCGTCGCTGCTGAAGCGTTGTGCGCAGTTCGTGTTCCAGTCGAAGAACGTGTCTCTCTCGGAGAAGCTCCTAATGGCGGACACGTGGAATGATCGAAGCCTTGTGGTAAGTGCTTGAGCTTTAGAGTCACGCCAAAATAGCCAAATTTTTGCCAAAAAATGTCCAAAACACGGCTCAGCTCCACGGGTGCCGTGGTGTCCCCCCCCCTATACGAGCCGAGGTCCGAGCCGAGCTGACCCCACCCGAGCCGAGTTCGTCGGCTCGGAACTCGGATTGGCTCGGG
>JNEY01000824.1:0-23642 GCA_020875895.1 Aphelenchus avenae
CTTAAAACGCTTAATATGAATATAACTCCCAATATTGTATTTCGGACTTGATATCTGCAAAAAAAATCTCTTTTTTTAGTAATTTGGTAAGGTTTTAAGTAAAATAACATTACTGAAAATGACAAGTGAGCGCTTATAAAAATTATGAAATAGGCACATTAAATGGCTTTAAGGCAAAACGAAGGTCAGCTGAGCTCTATTTTTTATTAAGGTCTCTCTGCTGCCACCGATGCGGAAAGCCGTGCCTCTCGCGTCCCGCCCTCCTCGCACACATTAAGCAACACGACGCGCTGCCAAAGCACTTGAAAGATCGGGAATTGCGCTGCGAGGTCCACGCCTGCGGCTTTGTCGCAAAGCGCCGGGACCACCTGCAAATGCATGTGCGTTCGGTTCACGAGAACATAAAACCGTACGGATGCGACTTCTGCGACATGCGCACGGCCTACAAGCATGACGCCACTAAGCACATGCGCAAGTTCCACCAGAAGGAGCTGCTGGCCATAAAGGCCGAAGACGTCAAGGTCAAGAGAGAGCTCACTACCTTGCTGGAGAGCGTGAAGGCGGAGGACGTCGACGCTTTGGTCGAGGCGAAGAAGGAGCTCGAAGAGGACTTCGACGGAGGCCCGGTCGCCAAGGAGGCCGCAAAGCGCGCCGCTGCAGTTCGACCTTCTCGCAAGCGAAGTGCGAAGCAGGCTTCGATCTGGTACGGCGACGATGAATCGGACGACTCGAGCGACGTGTGGAACGATTCGCTGGAGGATGACGCCCTTCATCGCGGCTATGCGAAGCGCTTCAAGGTAAAATGCACACCAATTTTTGAAACTGGGGCGTTTTTTGGTACCGATACCGACACTGAGCAGCCTAGTGAAAATAATAAAATTAAAAATGGTCGATTTTTTAAATCTGTATTAAACAGAGAAACACAAGTTTTTTTTAATTTCCCTGATGTTTGAAGCAGAATATTTGTGAAAACAGAGTCCCGAAGCAGGAAACTACGCGAAAAATTCTGCCGGCCCTCCTTTTGGATGATTCTGCTTGTTGCATATCCTAAGACGTGCTTAAACAGTGTTTCAGAAGCAGTCAGCTTATGGCAAGGAAGCGATGGTTCCGACGCAGGCTTTGGAGCAGCGTGCCGCCAACTTGAAGGAGTCGCCTCTCGACTCGTTCCTGCGCGAAGAGGAGGAGCTGAACCACAGGTTCTTCGCCGGAAAGTCCGTCCCGAAGCTGTAGTCCGCACCCGCCTGTTTTTCTGCACTTTCGAAAAGTGCTTATTTTTCTTATATCTTTGCTTCACGTTTCAATGAACTATTTGCTATTGACGTCTTTGTAAGGTAATTGTCTCCAGCAGGGGAGCGGCAATTCAAAACATGACGCGGGGGCTTTTTGCCGCTCGAGACACCTGAACAGTTGATTGCGAGGAGGGAAGGCACAACGATTGCCTTCGGGGAATTAATCTAAATTGCGCAAGCGTTCGACGTTAGGGCATTGAACTTTCCGATGCTCTCACAGTTTGGAAGCGCGCGTCGTGTTACACTATATGCACGTGTCTCGAATTACGTGATGGTCGCGGAAACTTAATCTTATGGATCCGAATGTGCGTATCACTAAGACGTTGTATTGGGGGCGAAATTTGGAATAACTTCATTTAGCAGCGCAATCGACGGCGTGTTAGGACAACGGCATATAAAAAAGTAAAACGAATGTACACGAACTGGGGAGAGGCGAACACCGAACAGACGCATAGCGATCGACGGCAGTAGACGGGGAGGGCAGTCGCTTCAGACACCTTCTCGACGGTACATCACTTTTGGAGGCTAAAGTTACGCGCCGTTTCCGCCTGTCAAGCTTCTCTCGAAACGTACCACCATCGCTGAAAAGCGAAGATTCCGCTGACCAAAGCGTCCCATACGCCCAAGGACGCTCTTCTTGTAGACCGAATAAATCGTCGATGCGTCCAGCGCTTCAAGCGGATTGACACCGTAGATGTTGGGGCTTGCCACTGCGACTCTCTGCGACGTAGCGAGGGCAAATAGCGAGACAATTACGACCAGGTAAAACCGAACCATGCTGACGAATGCGCGTGGGAAGCCAAACCGCGAGTATAAAACGGCGCGTGCCCGTTGTGGTCGTCGGCATTCGCCCTCAATTAACCTTATCAAGCATTCGGCTGGAATGGAAGGTCTCGCCACCGACGCTTATACTAATGCGATTCGGCTAAATGCTGTTTTTACCAGAAAAGTTGAAGTAAAGGCTAGCTACTTGCACTTCTTGAACAGCGCTAGGTAAAGAAAACACGGAGGACATCGACGTCAAACGAGTCAACGTTTCTCTACTTCTTTAATACGCTGCCGTCGGCTCTACCTACAGTCCAATGACCTACAAGAAATCAAAACACCATGACGCAATCCATGCCGTACAAGTGCATACGAAGTATGGCTGGGGAAGTTTCGGCTTTGATCTTCGGTGTCTGTTTTTCGCTTCAGTGGTCAAAATGATCGAAGGAACCAAGGTTTTTCGGGCTCGACGCAGGCGATACCAGCCAAATTTTGGTTGAGACTTTGACATTTTTAGTAAAAAAATTGCTGTCGTGGCACCTAGCGGCAGGGCATATCGGCTGACGTGAGCATCGTACATTTTCTGGGCGCTTCTTATAAACGTTGTGCACAGCTTCGGCTTCGGTCTTCGGTGTTTTTTTTCGACTTCGGTCTTCGGCCATTCCATTTATCCATCACTGGTGACGGGTCGGAAGCCGGACTACGAACGCATTGCCGTCCCGCAAATCTCCTCCGACGACGACGAAGAACGACCAAAACCGGGACGTCTACTACTACGAGACGGCGGACGAGCACAAGTGTCTGACGTTGTTCGTGCCGGCGGTGGATGAGCGAGGCATACCCACAAGCCAGATGGACGTTGATGTTAACTATTAACTATAAACTATTCGTGTGTGCTAATTTCCGTTGGAACAACAGGGCCAAGAACATTTCAAAGGTGTACAAGTGCTTGAAAACTCGAACTAAGAAAATTTACCCGTGATCCATCTACTGTCATGCACCCGTTCCGTGTGACCAGCCGGTGTTCTTCGCGAGTCGCCGAGAAAAGAATGAGTGGCGATCGACGGTTGCCTGCAGCCAACCGAGGCCTACTGATTCGCAAATGCGAGGACGCCGCTAACGACGCCATTTCGCTGTCGTTTGTAGGCGATCGCCGCCAGAAAACCAAGGCAGTGGCAAAGTAAATAATGGGCAAAGAAAGGTTACTTAAATATTTTGAACTATTTGGCAAAATTGCGACAGTCGAGCGGTAACGAACACGAACCAACTAGGAGTTTCAGAACGCTTTACCAGTTCTGTGACTAAGAATACACACCTTCGCTGACCACTTGCCTTTACAAGCCTCGACCGAAGCTTCCACAATAAATCCGTATTCCAAGTTCAAGCTTCTAGTGCGGTTTTGCTTGACCTTAATTCCAGAAAGGTACTACGATGCGCCAGAATATAGTCCCATTTTGTTGGATTCGGACGACATCACAGGAGAGCGTACGCTTTGGGATCCGACGAAATGCTCTGCCGCCCGTTTTCATTGTTTCGTTTGTTCACACACTATTATTGTTTGCAACAGGGCAGGAAACAGCAGGACAGGACGGGACAGAACTCATGTCCTGTTTTCCCTCCTATGCCCCACTTTTTGCCAGGATTTCTGTAGTGTCGGAGCGGCTTGAAGGACAAGGAGAATGAAGCAGACAGCCGCGGTGTTCGGGTGGCCGAGTCGTACATCGTCTAACTCCCCATTCCTAAGGTCAGTGTCACGGAACCCAAAGGCCCCGAAAACTTTTTCTACATTACATTTTCCTGCAGGAATTCCCGTTCCTTGTTTCCTGCTAAAATCATGAATAATTTGAAGCAAACTAACATTACAAAGCGGAGAAACCGATGTTTCTTGACAACAACCTTTTTCTTGTTGATTTACAGTTCTGCGTTTCTCCCTCCTGTTTTGGAAATTCGGTCATGTTTTCTGTCCTCTGCCCTGACTTGCAAACACTACTCACTATGATTGACTTTATGGATGGCTTACCTCTGGAGAATAAGGCACGTCAGCTCATGGCAAAAAGGCTATGTGCTTTACACAAACTCCTCATTCTGAGCGTGAAGTCCTGAGGGCAACTAACGCACTCTTGGACAATGCGGACGCTGATCCGCGCAATGTCCACCCAAAGGACGCCAGATTGCCTTCCTGAGTGTCCATTGTCCATTAATATCCGCTTCGTTTCCTCATCGTGACAATAAATCGTTTTTGCGTGAGGTAGTGACCTCGGTCTCTGCAGGAAACCGTGAGGTCAAAGAGCGCAGCCTTGGGCCATGCAGAAGCTGATCCACAAAATGACCACCCCACGGATGCGCCCACTAGAGTGTCTGTTGTCCGTAAATATCCGCCTACGCATTGCGGTGTTTTTCGCCCAACAGCGACCCGCGACCGCTACGCGTATCGATTCGGACCTCTGGAGGAGGCCGCACCCGATGCACGTCCGCATCCATCGGCAGGCGGTCGTCACTTGGAAGCCAAGCGGCGGTGGTGGTTTTTTTCCGCAAGCAGACGCCGCGATGTCAGACAACAGTTCTCGCTTTCGCACTTATTTACCATGTTTACGGCTTTGCTTTACAAAAGTGCCATGTGTTTATCCATTTACCTAAGAGTACCATCCATTAGCATTAGTGAGTTATCAGTTCGCACTTTGTAAAATTGATTAAATGTAAGTTCAAAAGCGCAAATTAGCTGTGAAATTATGTGCGACGTGAGATTATGTAAGTGGTGTCTGAGTCGGAAACGTTGGCATTCGGAGTGCCGCTTCTGACAAGTTCCGATTCCTCTTTGTCCGTATTTTTCTGAAACTTGCAAAGCAACTACACTACAACTACAAGAAAAAGGCTAAAATTGCGAACTTTCAATTGCGTTACGCCGCGTATTTGCTAGGTGGTCTGTCCTTTTCACAAGCAACTTTTTCTCTCATCTAAGATGACCAAAAAGTCATGCATCACTTGAGAAGACTGCCTAATTTCCGACCAGAAACAGGAGTTCCTCATACTGTGATTTTTCTCCACAGCATGAAACTCAGGGTCTGAGCTGCGCTATTTTTGGGTGATAGCAAAAAGAGGTTCATGCATTGTCTTTGACGCGTGAATTTAATTAAGCAGTTGCACAATCTATGGCATCCTTTTAGCACTCGAAGATGGCCGCGCACCTCAGCCGCCTTGCGAAGTACCACATCGCGGACTTCGTCAACCACCGCGAGGTCATCATGCTGCCGAGGGAGTGGCACGAGATGTACGACCTCTATCACTCGGGCGGAATCCAGCGCCATCGGATGCCCCCGCCGGAGTACGTCATGACGAAGGAGTTCGACCTCTGCCTGCGCAAGGACGTGTCCCCGACGGCGGTGAAGTACCTGTTCACCGACGGGCCGGAAGCGACCTTCTGGTACCAAGCACCGACAGGACTGCTCTTGACGATCGTGGAGGTAAGCGCGCACGCTTTTGCGCTACATTGCTCTAAGACGTCAACAAATCGCCTATCGTTACCCGCAGACGGGTTAGGCCGTATAAGTGGCTTGTTAGACCTGCCTAGAACCGGGCATGACCTGTCAAACCGCGCCACCTCATCTGACGTGCAGTCCTCATCCAACTGCACGAAGCCCAACTAGGGTCAATCTCTAAGCTCCCCGAAATCCCCACTAGCTTGGGCTTGAGCGACGTATTGACCGTGTTAGAGCGCCTGTTAGTGGACAGCTCTAGGGCTATTCTGACCCATCGTTCCTTACTCCGTACCATACCAATACGGATAGGGCACAATGCGCAAACCGAAAAACGGTACCGTTCTCCGTACAGGTCTGACTCGTCGTACCGTTCTCCGTACCGTACAAGTATGATGCGTAGTACGAAGCTCACCTAATACAGGACCGACACTGCCTTTGTTAGGGCACCATTAGCCCGGTTTAGACCATTAACCGAAGAGCTTTCAGCTCTTCCTCCAGCGTCCCACCGCGACGCCCCTGCGCCCTGTCTTGTGCGTGTGCGACTTCAGCACCCCGTCAGCCACCCTTCTCTGGCAGGGACTCTACGTTGACTTCTTCCCGTGCCGTCACTGTGAGAGGATTCAAGTGGGAGGCGAAGAAGAAGTCGGAAGGAGACGGCCGTGGAACTTCCACGATCCTACCCTGCCCGAGTACGTTTTTCCTAATTGAATTTTTAAAAATTACTTTATCTTTATGCCGAATTGGTTTTTATAATTTCCCAACTTACTTTAAATCTGGTTTATTCTTCAGTTCTATTTGTACTTTATTTTTATTATTTTACTATGCGTTCGTATGAATCAACCAAATTTTTCTTTGCTTTATATCTAACGTAAAATTGTATTTTAACGAACAATGTTTTCAGTTACACCTTCTGGCAGTTTCATATTTTACGTGATTCGTCCATTCAGGCACATTCGCCGCCACAACGGCATCGGATGGGACGAAGCCATGCTGGCGCACGTCAAACAAACGCCGACCTACGTCATCGAAGTCTTTCACATCAAGAACCCCGCTTCCGGACAGGAAATGACCATCGAACTGTGGTTCGATAGCTTCAGTCAGAGCATTCTCGAGCGATTTACGCCCTTGGGGACGGAGAGTCGCGTTCAGTAAGCCAAGGAAACAGTACGATATGAATGTTTTATGCGATTTTTAGGAAACATCTCTTTCGTCGCGTGAAGATCCAGCTCGTTGGATGCACGGATCTGTCGCTAGCTTCTCTAAGACTGAGGTACGTCCTTGATCGTTCCGCATTGTCCGATAATGACGGAAGTACTGCTAATACTTAGCAACCCCCGTAGTATCGTCCTGGTACATTAAGGGCCTCGATGCCGTATGCGTGCCGTATCGTATTCCTGTAGCATTCTACGGCACGGAGAACGGTACATTAGTGTCAGTATGGTACGGTACGGATTGCGGTGCGGAGTACGGCATGGCTATCTTACCTTATGTGCATGGTCGCATTTCCGACCGTACAGTACATCATCGTGCGCGGCACGGAGTTTGGCACGAATTTCCGGTAAGAGCCATAGCAGGCACTTGGTACGTAGTACCATTCGTCTTGCTGTGCGCTTTGTACGGTACGATAAATGTGGCCCTTCACAAGAGTCTTTTGATCCAGTCTTTACTGGCCTCACGCGAGACTGATTTAGCCCATCAACGCGTCGCAGCAAGATTCTGCGCGAGCTGATGCTAGAAGCCTACCGCTTCCTGCCCCGCTACTGGCTGGACGCTAGCCAGCTCGTGTGCGACGAGTGGCGTCACTCCATCGAGCGCGCCGCCGAGCACCTGCCACTCTACCCGCTCACCGTGGACTTCAAGCACACGGACGTCGCGCGGGAGCGGGAGGTAAGCTTAGCGTGAACGGTGGTGTACGATGGGTTCAAGTAGGAACTCGGGACTGGGAACTTTTGAGGAAAGGAGTCGCCGGAGAACCTTTCACACCAGACATTGCTCACATCCAAGTAATCTTATCCAGCCTCCGTAGATTTAGGTCCTGCTTAGGGGTGTTCCCTAGGCCTTAGGCACGGGTTTAAGCCTAGGCTGCTTCTTAGGCTTGGGAAGGCCTAAACCATTACCTATTCCATACTGGAACAAGGCAGCTTTGAAATTGGCTGGGGATGCGAAATGAGGCCGATGAAGGGTCCTGTTGGAAGTATGGTGATCTCCTCGGCTGGCTACACCCCTGCTTCCCACTGCCCATTGGGAACACCTACGCTTAACCCCTCGAACTCTAAAAAAATTCCCAAATGGGAAACATCCTCTCTTAGCCCTCTTAGCCCCTAAATATCGACAAGCGTTTGGAAAACACCAGCACTGACACCGGTAACGTCCTAGGCCAGCTTACTATGACACTGATTGACATACGACCACAATGCGTCGGCCACACGCGTAATTTAGCGCATGGGCAGTGCCCGTTACGGAGTCCGTCTCGACCACGAATGGGAGGCGAACGTGACGAACTACGCGGACTGTTTCTCCTACGTCAACTGCCGGGACTTCCGCTTCGTCAACGCGCAGTCGCCGGCGCATTCGTCCGCTGTGATCCGTCGCCATCTGCGCAACGCGTTCGTGAAGCGGATGTCGTGCAACGTCATGACGACGGACCTCGAGTGGAGCGTCCGCATGCTGCAAGGACTGGGCAGCAACACCGTCGTCGAGGCACTGGACATGCTGGTAAGGACGGTTGACTGATGACTGATGTTATCCCGTAGCGCCAGCGTGGAGTCCCTCACTTCCACTGCCCCGAGAAAGTTTGAAGTGTTTCCGTGCCCTGCGCTTGAGGCAATGCATCGTCGAAAACAGTGGCCAAAAACAATTTTCAAACCGAACAATTTGCCTCGGATCCCCGCCTTTCCCTAGCGGGCCATTACACTGCGTCGGTTCAGATGATGCGCGAAGACTGCTTCGATCTGCTGGAACGCTTCGATGAAGGCATGCGTTGTTGCAAGCTTCGAAAGCTCCATCTCACCGTACTCGATTCGCTACTGAAGGCACTTGTCGCGGATCGCAACTTCTTCGGCCTCCCGTCGATTCGCCAACTGGAGGAGCTCCAGATAGGCATTGTATGTTTCACATACACAGATGGGCAGGAATTTTCAGAAAGGTGGTGAATATCGGATCAGTAGTAATTGAATGATAATAAAAATTTAAAAAATACGTCAAAAAATTCACAGTCGACTGCTTTTGTCCTCTGGTACATTTAATTTTTTATGTATATTAGTCAAAACTATTGATTTAAATTACGTAAAATTGCGTATGCTTGTCAAATTCTTTTTTTTTACATTGCGTTAGCTCGGCTCAATTATCGGGAGTTAACATGTTTAGCAACACTTCGACGCGCCGCTTGAGCCGTACTGGATCCCGGCCCTGTACGAGCTGAGCAACTGTCGACACCTGAGTGTTTCCTACGAGTCCGAGCATCGCGGGCAGCACTCCGTCGATGCGTCGCGGATTGTCAACGCACTAAGCGGCCTTTTGGAGGTACGCGATGGGGAACTCAGCTCGGGCGGAGGGGTTGCTTTGTCAGACACGGCCAAAAATATTGTTCTTCTTCTGGCACGGCATGGACCTAAAATACGTTGGACCCCGCAGTGGGACTGGGAACAATGGAGACGTTCACTACTGTCTGGGGGGGACGCGAACCGGATATGGTGGGGACCACTCGCCTTTGGCTACGACATTAGCGTACTGGTCAGCTTAGCGTGCCGTGCTTTGTACCAAACTTTCGTGGCGTACCGGTACGCTAAATTTACGGCATGACAAGTTTCGGGTACACGAAGTTCACCGGTGCAACAATGTCGCACACCGCTCGCCGTGGTGACACCCTCCGTGCTGTGGCCCCTGCCATGATACCTCCCACCCTTCGCTCCGTGCCGTGATCAAAGCACAACGGCGCATCAAGTCACGGCACGGTTCTCTGATGGGAACCTCTTACATCAGCGCTTGAAAACAGTAGAGACTCCCAACGGGGCCGCCAGCAAGTCATAAGCTACACGTTTTCTTCCAGGAATTCGAGGCGACCGGCAGGGACATCGTCGTGGAGCACTTCGAGCTCGCTTCACGCCTTCGCCTCCCATCCTTCGACAGCAGACGAAGGCCGGCACACGAGAGCGTCCGCGTGCATAGGCTCTCGCTCTTCGACGGCTATCCCTGGGACGTCCACTACTTCGAGACGGCGGACGGGAAAAAGTGCCTGACGGTCTTTGTTCGGAAGGACGGCGAAGGACGCCGCGGCGGCAGCGGAACGACGGAGATCCACGTGAAGCGCGGCAAAATCAACGACTTCATAGACGCTGCTAGCGACGACGACGAAGAATTTTGGGATTAATCGCTTTGTTACTAAGTCTTTGCCAATCCAAAATGGCCAAGCTTGTTCCTTGCCAAGTAATAAATTGTTTGTTGTTCGTTGTTCCTCTCTCACTTCTCTCACTCAAGTTCGTACACACAGAGAAATGCCGGGAAAAGTCTCCGTGCCGAAAGCTTGGCTGCACAAGAGAAAATGTATCTCTTTTCGGATCGAACTGTATTTTGCGCAAGTTTAAAATCGTCGTTTTTACTGCTTTTTGCGGTGTGTCAAGAGAAGTGTAAGGGTAGGGTTACTGAGTGAATGCTTCTTAAGCTTTGGCCCAAAAGAACTTGCTTTCCGGGGAGTCCTTTCGGACGAGCCTTCCTGCAAGGTAGGTAACTTTTAAAATCAAGGAAAGCTAAGTATGCAGCTGACAGCTTCCGCTGTCCAGTAAATATCAGTGAGAATAGGCAACAAGGGCCTCTTCAAAATGGGCAGCAAAGGCCTCGGAATGGGCAACTTAGGCCTCGGATGGGCAACTTAGGCCTCGGATGGGCAACTCAGGCCTCGAAGTGGGACGGAAACTTATCGGCTCTCTGCCGTTGGAACTCTCTTTTTGGGTGTTTTGCGTCACTTATATATGGGCCGAACGTGGTCTGTATTTTGTCGTCTTTTTGTGAGCGGCCTTCGAAAATGGTAAACACTTGCAAATATTGTTCGGCGAACTACGCAGGTTGCAAACCATCTCCGTGCGACTCCTTTCTCCGAAACACTTACTAGCGCCCACGTATCCGGTGATGACCGCACGGAGAAAGGAATTTTGCGGGAGATTGATGCCTTTTCTAATGCGCGCGTTAATCGAAAGCCGATGAGTAATTTTGCCAAATACTTTCCGAAAATAACGGGAAATTGGATAAGATGTTTCCTTTACACCTCTCCTCCTACGAAGACCGGTCTCCGGGCTAGAAAAATAATTGGGATAGGGTTACCGATATGGAAAATTAAGAGCGCTTTTTCTGTTTCTGCAAAGCCCGTGAGGGTCCGGTGACATAAAAGGCTCTATTTTGGCACTGTGCGTTCTTAGCGGGCCATTTTCAATCTCGAGCTGGTGCACCCTAGCCTGGAGTTGTGCAAGGGTGGCGATGTTTGGTACGTCCGGTCTGACTTCTGCACTAAAGTGTACGGGACTGTTGATGTGCTGTATTGCCGTGATTGATCCGGGATTGGGATACATTTGGTCATCGCTACGGTACGGATCATGCAGTCCCGGGTTCCCACTGCAATTCCCGTCGTACCTTGCTTCATACCGATCATCTGAGCGAGCGCAGTTGCTGCTACTCTCCAAACATTCATCCCTAGCCTGATAACTATCGTTTGAATGCTCGGGAGGGCAGAGTGTTTCTGGAGGTAAGCGCCGTCTACACATATTACCTCGATGACCTCGCGTACCACAATATTCACATCTGGGACGTGGGTTGTAATATCGGCGTATGTTTCCGCTATCATCGTACCGTGTAGGGCGAGTGGGGCTGTGATGGTCAGGGGACCCATCATGATCATTTTCCTGAGACCTAGCGTGTCTATTTTGTGGTTGATCGTGTCTTAAAATGCGATTTATCCAGCCTTCCCTGTGATCACATTTGGGAAAGTAGTTTTCGTGACAGGGGTTATTCACAGGTGGGGGCGTCGGGGTCAGGTCCCTATTTTCACGAGAGGGACTCCAAATGTCGCTCTTATCGGTAGCCGCTCGGTTACGCTCTGGGACATTAATCGTGAATGTTTGGGCCGGAACGAGGGAACTTGTGTTTGCGTATCTGACCCTAAGCAAACCCTCATAGTATTCCGCCCGTTCCCTGGCCTCTTCGAAGGACGTCGGCTGCATTAAATTGACGAAAAATGCTAAATCACCGCTAAGTTTGTCCGTGAATTCTTCTGCCAATTTTTCCTTGGTGATTGCGGTGGGCTGTCCCATTGTGGCTGCTTGGACAAGATCAGTTAAACGGGCTGCGAAATCACTTACGCTCTCCCCTATTTCCTGCTTGCAAATCGAAAGGTGTTGTTTGGCAACTATTCGCATTTTTGGACTCTCAAAAATGGCCTTCATTTTATCGACGGCTCCTTTGTACGTGTCTTTTTCTGCATCGGGAATTTCGGAGAGACGGTCCCGGGCTTGACCTTCCATATACAAGCGGAACATGTTTAATTTCATGTCGTCGCTCCAAGCGGTGGACTGCGCTTGACACAAATCCTCGAACTTTATTAGCCACTTTGTGAAGGAGGCGTATTTTTCGCCTGTAAACGGGTTTAAGCGGTGTGCACCTTCGAAAACCAGTGTAAGAACTTCATTACCCTGGCCGCCCGGCTCCAAAATAGGGTTCGGAATGGTCTCACGGTTTGATCCATCCTGGTCCAAAGTCTGTGCATCTATGCTCTCGTGGCTCCTGTCGTCCTGTCCTGTAATTGGAGTGGATGTGCTTCCGTACTCTTGTAAAAACGCTTCGCCAAATTCCGGGGTGACTCCAAAAACGTTTTCTTCCAAGCGGTCCACTCGGTTTCGCACACGCTGGAAAAGCGTCTTTAAGTTGCAAAATTTTGAGTTGATTTCCCTGATGTCCTCGAAAGTTTTGTCCAAATCCTTGCGAAAATCACCCACCGCTTTTGTGGCTTCTTCAGCTATTTTTTCGCTGATGTCTTGGGCAACTGACCTTTTCTCGATGTTGACTTCTATATCGAAAGCGCTGCAGCGTTGTGCAAACATTAATAAGTCTGAGAGGGTCGCCTCGTCTTCTAAACTGCGTCCTCGTATAAATTCCTTTGTAAACTGCAACAGCGGCATGTTGGCGGATAACTTGCTTCGGATGCTAGCTTCGGAACCGGATATTTGCGTCATTTTTGTGCTAGTGGGCTTCCTTTCCCAGAGGTTCGGTTGAAAATCGAAACCACGTAAGCTGGCTACCAGAAAAAGTATCTCTTTTCGGATCGAACGTATTTTGCGCAAGTTTAAAATCGTCGTTTTTACTGCTTTTTGCGGTGTGTCAAGAGAAGTGTAAGGGTAGGGTTACTGAGTGAATGCTTCTTAAGCTTTGGCCCAAAAGAACTTGCTTTCCGGGGAGTCCTTTCGGACGAGCCTTCCTGCAAGGTAGGTAACTTTTAAAATCAAGGAAAGCTAAGTATGCAGCTGACAGCTTCCGCTGTCCAGTAAATATCAGTGAGAATAGGCAACAAGGGCCTCGTCAAAATGGGCAGCAAAGGCCTCGGAATGGGCAACTTAGGCCTCGGATGGGCAACTTAGGCCTCGGATGGGCAACTCAGGCCTCGAAGTGGGACGGAAACTTATCGGCTCTCTGCCGTTGGAACTCTCTTTTTGGGTGTTTTGCGTCACTTATATATGGGCCGAACGTGGTCTGTATTTTGTCGTCTTTTTGTGAGCGGCCTTCGAAAATGGTAAACACTTGCAAATATTGTTCGGCGAACTACGCAGGTTGCAAACCATCTCCGTGCGACTCCTTTCTCCGAAACACTTACTAGCGCCCACGTATCCGGTGATGACCGCACGGAGAAAGGAATTTTGCGGGAGATTGATGCCTTTTCTAATGCGCGCGTTAATCGAAAGCCGATGAGTAATTTTGCCAAATACTTTCCGAAAATAACGGGAAATTGGATAAGCTGTTTCCTTTACACAAGGAAGGCCTTGCTTGCGCGAGTAAATTCCTTCGAAAAATAGGTTGGAGTCATCATCGTCTAACAATGTTGTTAGCCCCATTTGCGACTCCTACCTCCGGAATTCTCCGGCTACCTTATGCGCTTAGAATAATTCCAAATGTCTCATTCGAGGCACTCCACAGAGGGCTTTAGCAATCCTTGCTTGAGCATAGTCTTTGCTATCCCGAAAACTGCAAAAATTCACTTGCGCAGACTTGAAGCGCTATGTAGAATAATCGAAAGTAGCGACCACGGTTGTCCCTGCATAGACCTCGATTTTTATTATGAATCAGACTTATCCACAACCACGCTTGTTAGTGCGACGAAGATGGTCAGAAAAATGTGCATTGGAATGCCATATATGCATGTGTGCGAGTTTTCGTTGCTTCTGCAACGTTTCCTGATGTCGCGTGCACCGACCAGAACGAACAGACCAAATCGGTTTTTGAAAAAAAAATGTCTGAGCAGGTTCTTAGACCACCGCGGGTTAACGACATCTGCAGTTTAACGGTGGCTTCAAACCGCATGCTCGTCGAACGGTGGTATGTGCGCTCGGTCGAAAAGAGTCGGATAAGAAGCTCCGACGCGGGGGTTGCCTGGCGGACCACAGCTCAAACGGCATCCTCAAACTGAAATACAACCAGCTTTTTAAATTATTAATTATTATTCTTAAATTATCTGCTTTTAACAAAAAAAGACGTGGACCCTTTCTATACAATGTCATTGAAGTAAAGAGATATAGGTGTCTAATCCTTTCAAGTAACGTAAGAAAAATTAACACGAAGACGAGTGGTTTCGGCCCGACTCGTCAGGCCACTCGTTTCGACCTTTTGGGGTGGGCCATCGTCAGTGACGAAACCAAAAAGGTGCTAAGATAAATTTCACGAATCTGCTGCGCCGTAGAACAACCTAAAAGCTAAAAGCTCATAGTGAGAAAACGGCTTTGATGGTCTGCTTGCCAAGCAACTTACCACTTCATGTCCGGCGTCGACGAGATGATCTGCTAGTTTTCCTTGGAACGCCATGTGGCTGTATCCGACACTCGGCGCACTGACCAGCACTTTAAGTTGTCTTTTAGCCTCAGTGAGCACGAAAAGGTTGAAGACAATAAACAACAGCATCATTGGAATAGCGGTACTGATCGAGTCCTTGTTATGAATGCGTCTAACTTTCAAAAACTTCGTTCAGGTGCGCTTATGACCCCGAAGTGATGGGTGATCAGTGATGTCCGTAGTGCACAGTGCACGTCTTGCCCGAACACGGCCAAGTTCTGACCGCTCGCCGCACTGAACCGATCGGTTTTTGTAGTTTCGGGCGTCCTCGGGCGAAAATGGCGAATAGTTCGTGATGGTCATGCAGCCGTCGCTGCAGCATGATCGATGTCATTTTCGAAATGCGAGATGTGTCGGAGGCATTGAAGGGAGCGAAGAGACTCCTGGCTGCGCAAGCGGCGATCATTGAGTCCAACATTGGAGGGTGGCTTTAGATTCCCTGCTGGGCGCGGCGACGCATGGCGAGTTGAATTTTGACTGTCATGCTACGGATGTTGTAGCGTCTGCCCAAAGGTTAGGCAGGCCGCTATGGACGTTAGGTAGCTTGTCTTTTGAGAAGCAACTAGCGAAATGCTCGGCAACAGTGGTTTGATTGCTCGGGATTCGGCGACTTTAAAACACTTTAAAGATCACCATTTTGTTTGCTGCTATTTTATGCGAAGGATTACTTGCATTTAACTACTTCAAGCGCCCGCTGATATAAAGTGGGCCTCTTAATGCACATAAGCGTTCGCTAATTATGCAAACATGCGGTCGAATTCCTGTAGCCCCACTAGAACCCTCGAAGTCAGCCCTCTTTGCAAAATGGTGGGCAAAGATCGGCGCCCACGTGCGGACGAACATCGGGTACTGGGTTGGCTGGGTCACCATGACATATGTTGGCAAGTTTAATAGACTCGTTTGTAGCAAGGTTAATACGTCATGCGCCTTGTAGCCCAGTTGGTGCGTTCGTGATTCGCGACCACCACGGAAACGACGACGCTTTGCGATTTCTCCGTGGCGTACTTTCCTCCGAACCACAGACGGAGAAGCGAAGTACGAAAGGCTTTACTAAACACACTAATTATCACGCTATCGTGCGACGAAGGCGTTCTCCGCAGAACACCCTTTGGATTGCCTTCAAGGTATACCTGCCTGCCAATTATTCTACGACTTCACCCTAGAGCTCTTGCGTGACAAAAGCTTCGTACTTTCGAGGGCTTCTAGGCCTATTAAGCACGATACAATATTCGTAACTTATCTAACCGGAACGACGTTCTACACAGGAAAAGGAAAATGCATGCATCATGCCGCGCTCTGAGCATGCATGCGTGCAGTCATGTATGCTGAGCGGTACCGCCAGCGGACGAACCGGCATCTGTTACTGTGGATCTGGCAGAGCAAAATAAAAGTTTCCATTTGGTCAAAATATGTGTGCTAATATTACCCAAAACCACTTAAAAGGCAAAAGACAAAAACATCCAGACTTTTTAACAACATTGGACGAGTATACCTGCAATCCCACCTAGTTGCGCTGCGAAAGCGTAGGCAGGACCCTTAAATTCCTTTTGTCTTTTGCGGATGAATTATCCTTGGGGTGATGCCCGGGGGGAGGCTCCCATTCGCTCGCGGACGCTGAGAGCCTACTCTACAACTGCGCGTTTAATAGGGAGCTGGGTTTCCCATAGTGTGCTCCTGACGTTTGGTCGAGTTACCTCGCTGTAATCAGGCATATCGGACTGTAGAGGCAGAAGAAGCCTGCAGAAGCGCTATGTATCTGCATGATGGATGGTGGAATTGCACCGCTCCTGATCAGCGCGGCTACTCCGAGAGCGAAGAGCAACGTCGAAACAAACTGAACAGCGACTTGAAGAGTTGCGAAACCTAAATACATAGCCTGAGCGATAAGATCGTCGGCCATCGCTGCCGTGTTACGAGCCGTAATGCAACCCGTAACCGCAAACTTCGGTATAGTGTACGGATCTAGCGCAGTTACCGTTACGGCTTTACGGAACCGAAGGTCTTGACTAAAGGTAGTGGGCTGTGACGTGACGATATGCCATGATAACGTCAGGACATAACTGCCGGGAGTCTCCACACCAACCTTGTGAATTGGGCCGTGCTTCCTGAGCCGGCTTAGATAGGGCTTGGGGTTGGGCCGGCCCAGCTGCACTGGCTGGGCTTTAGGCCTGGCCTGAGCGAACCTAAAAAGCCCAAGTGGTAACTCACGTCGATTCCCGATTATCTCTAGTCTATACCCGCTACGTCTGAGTAGACGGGCCCACTACGTTACTGAGCAGATCAGTTACCCAGTAATCTATAGTCCTCCTTGTGACATTTGTGCCTCGACAGCTTTAGCGACCGGTAGACGACGAACGTTCTAAGCTGCATACAGAGGCTGGCGACGCACGTCACTGCGCATTCGAACGCGCTGTAGCCAAGTTGCAGCTGAAATCAGAGAATCCCCATCTACTCGGGATAGGCTATAATTCTCGCGAGCTGATTTGATTAGGCAGACCCAAACCCAAGCCGACTACGGTTCCATTTTGGCCGGCCGGCCTTCATCTTATAGCTTGTCACAAACAGCTATTTTGCAGGGAAAGGTAACGGCGTACCATCATGAAGATGTTGCAGTTGCCGTCGAATATGCCTCCTTCCTTCACGGCGATAATGACGACCGAAGGGAGCGGGCAAACGAGTAGCATCACATGCACCATTAACGCTGCCTGTCCGCGCCAGATCTAGACTCTCAACGCATTCAATCGTTAAAAAGAGTCGGACCGGATTCGCCGACGGGTCTCCCTTATCCTATGTTTTAATGTAAGAAAGTTTTTTTCAATATTCTTCATAATTCGTTGTTCAATGCAATTCGATCGGAGACAGTCGGTTTCGGTCCGTACGTCAGACCGACTATCTCGCTTTCAAACTGCACTGTTTTGGAAGTTGGGCTTTAGGCCCGGCCCATGACCAAAGCCATCTTTTCACACCCGTCGTTTCCGGCCGACTCTTGCAAATGCTAGCTTGACGCCGGAAGTTTTTTGGACAATGTTAACCAGCCCAGGGTGTACCGTATTTAGCGACGAGCGAGAGGGGTGGGGGGGGGGGGCGCCCATCTATCGGCGCCTTTCGGCCGCTGATAGGATGGGAGGAGGGCTTTGGCCATTTTGGACCCTTTTTGGCCCACTTTAGGGATCCACCGGACTGTTCCCGACCTCTACTCCTCTATCCTGGAATCCTAAATACGGCCCTCAGCCTAATTGCGGTTACCTTCTTATGCGTGGAATAGTGAACCAACGCCGTGAAGCGATTAAGCGCAATCGCGGTGTGCATTGCGAATTGGTATAGACCCGTGTACGTTAGGACATAGCCGCCTATTTGAGCCACCAGAGGGCACAGCAGCGGCACGCCCATGTCCGATAGACGTGTGTGAATGATGAGCTAAAAGCCGCATATTTATCTAGATTGTTCTTATATGACAGTATCTGTAGCAATTTCTGCGAAAACAGTAGACGAAAACGCTTCGGCCATTTTCAGTGCATGCACGTACTGCCGTGCCATGTTGTCCGAATGCTGTTTCACGGAACGGATAACGGAACGAATCGCCGTTTTTATCTTTGTTAGTTTTATCAGTTTTTCTGCTGCTTCTCTGAACCGTAACCTGCCACTGCTCTGGTACAAGTACTGAAACCTGATGTGCTCTTTAGGAGAATGTTGCATAATTGTTGAAAGTTCATAAATTCTTCGTTAACGACGATGTGTTTCGTTTTGACTCCTTTATAGAAGGACTTTCGACATATTCTGCAACTCCCCTATTACGGCGCCGTACTCCATTACTGTACCGTGCCGTACTGCGCCGTACTGGTATGGAACGGAGAACGGTACGGAGTACGGTATGCGGAGGCATTGGGGTATTTGCAAAGTGTATACTTACTGCTACGTAACAAACGGTGTCATTGCCGTTCTGGAGCGCGTAGAGAACCGCGAAATCTTTGGAGAAAGACGCACGTTTCCTGCCTACGAGCTCGAGGGCGACCGTCACGAAAACAAGTAGCTGAACCGTGAGTAAAGGCAACTCGATGACGAATAGTGCCCAGAGGAGCGCGCCCATCTCTCGGTCTAATTCGTTTTAGGTTTAAAGATCCGTCTGTTCTTTAGTTGAGCTTAAACTGCCTTTTATATACCTACCGACCCGAACATCTGATCCAAAAATTTGTACTTAGGTTCACAATTGGGGCGAGTGCATTTTATTGCCCTCTAAAACATCACGTGTTCAAAGCTAAGAAAGCGTAGGTTAAGGTTGCGTGAACGGCGTGATGTATTCAAGAACATCGGATTCACACGAAGTGCGCAAACTTTCCGTGTTTGTAGTAGCACAGTATAGCAGCATTCATTGTGGGAGCAAAGGACTGGCAAGAGAGGAAAAGTGCATACTTGAAGGTACCAAGCGTACAAGGCTCGCTACAAAGTAGAAAAAGTGTCGTATACTGAGCTCCCCTAACACCTAGACGTCTAATAATCGGCTAGGGTGCGCTTCGCGCTAGAAATGACTGATATACCCCCGTGCCGTGCCTGGTCGAAACATTTTGCCCTGCAGTGATTCCAGAAATCACGACTTTTGCGCTACACGGCCATTCATGGCCACGGCACGGCCCTTAAAAACGGCAAAGTTCTAGCCGTGCCCGGGAGCCGTGCCGTGCGGTGGAGCCGTGAGTACGGCCCGGCTCCACGGCACGGTCGTGGTCTAGCGACAAGCATAACTGTATCCTGGACTTGTCCGGTAGTATCTTTTGAGCTACACCAGAACATTCTGTTCTAGTTAAAGCCGAAGATCAAGCGAGCCGCGGTCATTCTCACTGGCTGCTTCCGCACTGTTCCTGGGACGGTCGCCGCTATGGGAACGGCGATACTGACGGCATCGGCATCGGTCGGCCATGACGGCGGAGCCACGTATTGCGACCTCTGGAACACGCTTGTGATTTTAACAATTTTCTTCCAATTTCTATTTCAAATGGACAGAAAATGCCCTCCTGACAGTTGATCATCCGCATGAAGTTTTAGAAAACGTCCAGAAATTATGCTAACGAACAAAGTGATTTTTTGACTCCTCATCCCACTTTGTTAACACTGCGTAATGCTAGTTTTGGCAAAGGGTGGCGGGGGGGGGGGCACTGACAAGAGGCGGGTTCGGGTCCGGTTCCGAAGGACAGGTTTCGGTTTTCGGAAGCCATGTAGTGGTTATTGTAGGTTTAAGGTAGGTTACTCGTCCGTTTAAACTAATGTTCGTTTCACTTTGATAGCAGTTCGTCCCCCTGTGCTAGTTCTAGGGTCATGGAGGCTAAATAAACCAAGTGCAGCCCGGCACTAGGTCCACTGTGTCTAACTTTTTTATCCATCCGGCCCGGTCAGTGGCTCAAAAGTTGCCAATCTTTTTGGCTAATCTTTTGACTAATATTTGCCAATCAAATCGAAAAGCTGCTCGGCCGGTGCCTCCGTTAAATGGTTTTGGGTGAATGACTAAAACACATGATAAACTCGCTGTAAAGGGCAAAAATTTGGCCTGTAGGGAAGTACAAAAGGCGGATCGAAGGCATTTCCCGGTTCACGCTTGCTCTTTGCTGTTTGACGGACCTTAACGCCCGCCACGGTCCCGCCTCACGTCCCCTGGCTCTCTCGGGCCTCGACTTGAAGGTCCGTTGTACATGTAGCCGATACCTAAGTCAACAAGTCGGGATTCAGGAGCACGTCGACGCCATTCACGGACATCATTGGAACATTGTGCGTTCGGACTACGAGTTTGTCTCAGTTCTTCGCGACTCATTATCTCAGCCGCTGCCTTGTACGTCATCATATCAGTATGAACAATTTCACCCATATCAGCGTCATCAAATTGCTTGCTACAGCGCCGCGAACGCTCGACGACACCACCAGGAGCGAGCAGGTAGACATCGTTTTCCTTTGCTGGGATGCTCTCAGTTGGCCGAGGCGTTAAATCACAAGACGCTGGAAGCTCTCAGCGCTGTAGCGATCAAATACCGTCTTACTTATGCGTCGATAAAGAAACATAACAGAAAGAATGCATGGCACGCGTTTGCGTCAGATCTCTAAGCTCGACGGGTAGCATCACCACAACTTACTGCGTCATTGAAGCGCACGGAAGCGCTTAAAAGGCGTCGGGAGCATCTTTCCAGCATCGATGAAGTCACATTGCGACATTCTCCAACATGGCTCTTCGCATCGCATTCCTTCTTCTCGCCGTCGTCGTTGTGGTCCAAACGTCTCCAGTCGCTTTGAAAGCGAAGGGCAAGTGTCCACAATTCCAACTCCGTCGCCCGGACCACTGCCTGAAGGTGGGTTTTGGCCTCAAAAACTGGCAGGACGCTGAAGCGGACTGCGTCTCCGCGGGCGGCCACGTCGCCAGCATACCTGACGCGTCCGAAGAAGGGTACTTCTGGAGGAACCTCCTGGCCGAGTGGCGGCCCCATATCTGGCTCGGCGGGCGTCAACAGAGCGACGCAAAATGGACGTGGTCGGACGGGAGCAGCTTCAACTACACCGACTGGGCGCCCGGTACGTGACAGAGGGAGAAGAAGTGTCGTTATTCGGGGGCCGAGTACATCCTTATACACGAAAGAGCTGGTGGTGTGCGTCCACCAAAAAAGTTTTCGCTAACCGACCAACCATGGCATCATTCGATAGCCCCTGAAAAGTGGAGTAAACGTGGAAATTTTCAGCCGGACCGGTTGGCCAATAAATAGTTCAATTGAAAAGAGTTTTCGGTTTTAGAAGTAATGAGAAAATATTTAGTTTTAACAATAGGTTTCGGCCCTTTAAGTTGGTTATAGGTTATGCCTCCTCGAAGTTCCAGCATCTGTTTCCTGTTTCTATGCTATAGCGAGCTCGCTACGGCATGCTTTCCATACCGGGCAAGAACGAGAATTTCTGTCAGGGTATGCGGCAGGGGGATTTTCTTGCATGGATATTCGCATGAAGCAGAATATATGTCCCCAACCAAGCTAGGTTTCATTGATAGCCCCGGAAAATTGAAATGGAATGTTTCAGCTCATCCAGTTGGCTACGAAAAAAAGTTGTGGATGGCGAGTCCGCTATTGCATGCGCCTCCAGCGGGCAATAAGGAGATTTGGGCTCTAATACGCGGAAAACACAAAAACTAGCGTCTGTAGGAGCCTGCGAAGTGTCCAGTTTTTGCATTTGATTATGTGCATGCTATTATAGTTCTTGTTCGCTAGTTTCAGTCAAATTAAGGGGATGAGGCAAAAAAACATAGAGGGGGACAACATTCAAAAATAGGTTGCGACGTCAAGTCCCCTATTATTGAACCCAGAAGTCACCAATAAAATTTACAGGACAGCCATCGTCGAACGCCGCGAAGAACCCTTGCCTGGCCCTGGAGTACGAAAGCGGCCAGTGGGAGGCCCGGGACTGCGGCGAAGTGAAGATCTACTTTTGCCGTCTGCCGTTCGCTGCGCAGAACAACACCGTCTAAGTCTGCGAACTGTCAGAACGCTGGACGCATGAATGTTGCTTAAACGGAATAAAGACTTGCAAGTTCAAACGTGCCACAAGGACGAGAACGAAGTTAGGATTGGGGAAATTCAGAAATTCGGCTTCTTTTTTGGCTTGTTATCCGGACAATTGATTTAAAAACTTAAATTTTTCGAAGACAACGTTAGCCGTCCCGCGGAGTTCTTTGACAGCAGTTTCGCAAAAAAATTCAACGCACTTCGCTGACTTCATTGTTCAGTATGTTCAAAAAACATTCTGCCGTGCCGGCTTCGCGTTGTCCAGAACAGGCAAGGTTCCGAAAACACTGTTTGGCTCAAAGGACTTCCCAACCAGCCCTTTACTGTACAAGGAAAAAGACGGCAGCCATAAATCGAACGCATGGTTTCCCCGAACCGGGATTTTTCGCGATGAACTGAACCGAACTCTAGGTCGAGTTCGGTTTAGTTCACCAAAGTTCAGCAATCTCGGACGAACGGTTCTGTGGGAACGACGAAATTTGCGCTTGGGAAATAATGGTCGCCGCTTACCCAGCGCTCCCCCTACAGGGCCAGGTTCGTAGTTCAGTGAAACGTAATTTTTCACGATGAAATGAACTGAAGAATGAATTCAGTTCAGTTCATTTCGGTTCAGTTCACTAAATTTCAGGGAACTTGGCAGTTCAGCAAAACACTGCTCGAGCTCTGCCTGAAGTCTACCAGTCGTCCAGTGAAGTCTGGTATACCAAATCGTATTTCGGAAATGGAACGTGAATTATTTTCGAAGAATCCAGCGATCCGCCGACTTGACACACTTCAAAAACCACCGCCTTGATTGGTTCTATTTTTAGCAGAAAGAGTACTTGCATGTAACTTCGTCGCCTGCAAGCGCCCGCTGATATCAAGTGGGCCGCTTAATCGCGCATTCGCCTTCACACTCGCGCTCGCTAATTATGCAAACAAACAAGCGGTCGAGTTTCGCGCCTGCAGCCGCCATCAGAGCCCTCGAGGTCAGCCCTCTTTGCAAAATGGTCGGCAAAGAATGGGATCACCGGCGGGGGGACGTAGGTGCACTGGGCGGACGTCCATTGTTTTATTGAGGTCCGGTCCCCGGCGACCATTAAAAGACGCCCTGTTTGCTTAGGTCACCCGGTGCGCGGTAGCGCCGCGCGGCTGCAGCGCTGCGGAGGCTACTGCTGGGCGCTAAGCAGCTTCGGATTTAGACACCCAGACGGGGCCCAGAAGTTCGTTCCTGACCACCGATCACCGACCTGGACCGGCGGCCACAATGAGGCTCATGCAGCGCGACGGCAGCGCTGTGACGCGCGCAGTGACCTTGGGACCGGTCAGCTGTATTCTTAGCGGTAGTCGGTTCGCCGGGAGACTCCCTTGAGATCGACTCCATTGTTGTCGCGCGGCTAGCCGGAGGGAAACCGTCGGGAAACGGCCAAACCGCCTCCGCTTTCCCCGCCGTCGGTTCCGCAGCGCTGCGTCTCGCAGCGCGGCGGAAGTGTATTTTCGGTTCCGCGAGTCGTAGGTGACCGGTTTGAGTA
>JNEY01000824.1:62952-76905 GCA_020875895.1 Aphelenchus avenae
AGTTTTTATGTCGTCAAAACAGATAGGTTGCCAATGGCTAGAAAGCACGTCTCCTAGCTCAAAGGATTGACCAAACTAACAGTCCAGAAAACCTAGCTATCCCTTCTTATCCGGGCCCTGGACAGTGCCTCACCTATGCCGCAAACCAAAGGCGTTGCCTTAAGGGCTTTTATTACAGTAAAGGAATACACTTACAGCAAAGTCGAAGTTGAACCGGCACAGATGAGGAGCACAGAGACAGCTAGCAACTGGAGCAGAGTACAGAGCCCTCGGGTAGACCCCTTGGACCCTTACAATGACGCTGGTAGAATGATACTTACACAGAGGAAAGACGGGCTTATATATTCCTCAAGCAGGAACTGTGACCGGTGGAAGAATGTGGACCTGGGCGGGAAGAAGCCCCCACCAGACGTTATTCGGCCCTGTTCGCCGAACAGGGCCAGCTAAGGCCTGTTTGTAAGCCCCACGGCTTACTCTTCTCCAGTGCACGAACGCTGACGTATGCGTTCGGCGCTACGAACGCTGACATCACTGCAGCGTTCGCAGCGCCGCACCGGTTTGCTCCGCGCAAGCGCCGCGTATTGGATGCGTTCCCTTTTGGAGCGCATCCGTTAATGCGGTCACTTTCGCTGACGATTCTCGATCGTCGCGACAATAACGTCGGATACCACCACGCCCTACAGAACGCAGGCCGCGGAATAAAAGTGGGGGATTGTGGCCGTGACCGAGAAAATCGGCAACGGAACAACATGGGCATGGTAGTGCATCGTACGCGCATGACGCTAATGATGTTAAACTCAATTAAATCAACGCTGTGCGAAAGCAGGTAGTCACATGGCTTGGTTATTCTACGGTACAATGTTGACTGTGTTGTTGCTCAGCTGCGCACAACTACTCGGGACTCGGGAGACTGTTGACCATATGCCTAGAGAATCGCGAAAACGAAACAACGACGACACGAAAGTACATCGTACGCGCCTGCCGTTAACGATGTTATACTGAAATGAATCAATGCTGTGCGAGAGCATGTAGCCGCATGGTTAGTGCATGGTATGGTAGAATGTGGTGCGTGTGTCTTGCTTGCTCAGACTCGTGTCTGCACTTGTACGCGGTGAGAGTGTACCTGGGAGTATGACGAAAACAGAACGACGTCGACATAATACGCGTCGTACCGACATGCTGTTAACTACGTTCATTTAACTGAATCCACGCGTTCGACAAGCACGTAGCCGCATCGAAAGGGCATCTTGTGGTACAATAGTGTGCGTGTGTTTTGCTTGCTCGAGACATGTCTGCAAGTAGCGTGGCCGAGTTCCAGCGGAGACAGGTATTTATTCGCAATGTGCCGTCAAGGACGCAAAATTATGGAAGGTAACCTTGGTTGCCTTGCTAGTTGCTTTGCGTCGTATCAGGTGTCTCGAGGATGGAAATATAATAAATGTATCTCAGCGGAAATGCGCTTATGGCCATTGCATACACGGTATCATCTTGCCCAATTCGATAACGTTCAATGATCGCAACTATCAGTATGTGGACGCAGGCTTAAGCATAGTGTTCGTGAACCGGACAGTTAAATGTACTGGAAAGAACTGAACTGAAATGGACCTTCAATTCAGCTCAGCTCAGTTCGGTCAAATTAGCCATTTTTCAGATTTTTTGTGCGCATTGCAGCAGTGGGCCTTTTTGCGAAGAATACCGAATCCTTGGAAGAAACTTGAACAAACGCAGCACCTTCCTTCGACGCCACCCTGACACTACCAGCAAGATAGCTTCGCTGTAGTATGAACCAAGACAAGACCGGATAAGTCCGCACAAACAACAGGAAACAAGCGTTGATTATTAAATGCACCCAATCTTTAAGCTTTAGCGAATCTTGGGATACAATTCCTTTAAGGTGAGTCGATTTTTTAAATTTGATGCAGGGATCTTTGCAAACGCCCGCCACGCACGCCGCCACGCCCTACAGAACGCAGGCCACGGAAGAAAAGTGGGCGATTGTGACTATATGCCGGGATAATGGCGAAAACGAAACGACGACGACATGAAAGTGCATCGTACGCGCCTGGCGTGTTATGTTATACTCCATGTTATACTGAATTGAATCAATGCTGTGTGCAAACATGAAGCCGCATGGTTAGTGCATTCTGTGGTGGAATGGTGTTTTGTGTTTTGCTTGCTCAGAGACACGTTTGCAAGTGGCGTGCGCGCCCTTTTTGCTGCATTCCCGCAGCGGCCAAGCCTTTCCGATTTTGAAACAATTTGGCATTGTCGTAATCAAGGAGACTCTTGACTGTATGCCTGAAGCATTGAGCAAACGAAACAACGACGACACGAAAGTACATCGTACGCGCCTACCGTTAACCATGTTAACTGAATCGAATCAACGTGCGAAAGCATGTAGCCGCATGGTTAGGTCATTATGTGGTAGAATTGTGTCTGTGTTGTTGCTCGGAAACTTGTTTGCAGTTAACGCACCCGCTCGCTGGCTGCGTTCCAACAACAGCCAATTCTTCACAAGTTGTTGCTTAAATTGAATCAACGCTGTGCAAAAGCACGTAGCCACCTGGTTATTGCATCCTGAGGTACAATCAAGTGGCTTGTTTTGCTTGCTCGGAGACATGTATTCGTTTGTCGAGCGGGTGCAGTCTGATTCCCACAAGCCGTGACCTTGCGCTTAGCAAATAAAATATCGGCATTCTTGTACTCAGGAGACTTGAAACAACGACCACACGAAAGTACATCGTACGCGCCTACCGTTAACCATGTTAACTGAATCGAATCAACGTTGTTCAAAAGCACGTAGCCGCATGGTTAGGTCATTCTGTGGTACAATGATATGTGTGTTTTGCTTGCTCAGGGACATGTCTGCACTTGTATTCGAAGAGTGCTGCCATAAGCACGCGAAATTCGGGAACGTAGCCAGCCGCTAGCCTTACCAGAGCTATGCGTCGTGTCACTAGTATCGAGAACGTAAATAAATAAATGCATGTTAGCGGAAATGCGCTGATAGCCACGGCGTATGAGGTATAGCGAAAAATACGGTCATACTTGCCGAATTCGACAACGTCCATTGATAACTATCGATCAATTGGGCGCAGGGTTAAGCACAGTGTGAGTTAACCGTCCGGTTAAATGAACTGGAATGAACTGAACCTAACTGTACTCGACCTTCAATATGGTTCAGTTCGGCCAAATATTAGCCAATTTTTTAAAGGTTTTATATGCGCACTGCATCAATGGGCTTTTTTGCCCACTGATTGAGAACAGAAAATCCTTGGATGCGACCTGAACAAAGGGCAGCCTCTTCCCTTAACGCCACCTAGCGCCAACAGAAAGAAGGCTTCGCTGTAGTATGACCCAAGACAAGACCGGTTTCCAACGCTAACTCCGCAGAAACAACAGGAAACAAGCGTTGATCATTAAATGCACCCACTCTTGAGGCTTTAGCACATCTCGGGATACAATTCCTTTCAGGTGAGTCGAATTTTTTTATAATTTGATGCAGGGATCTTTGGAAACAAGGGGCGCTCATTTGTCGGCCTGGGAACGCGGAGTCCTTGCTTTTTTAAAGACAATGTAGCGAATTGATGGCGCAGTTTAACAGACTTCAGTGGATCGTTGTTTCAGTTCGACACTTCCTACATCGTTTATGGTCACGGTTGCTTTTCACAGTTACATGCACCTCACTGATTCCATCAAATCCATCGATAGGTCAGAGCAATTTTTGCGCTTATGAGGCAAAATTTCATAAAAATGGCCATGACAAGGAGCAGTTCGGGCCGGTCCATTCCGAGCCAAGTCTTCAATTAATAACTTGGTAGCTTCATACAGTATGGCTTTTGACACTACTTCGTTCAAATCTGACGTCATGATAACGCTGTGAATCGCAGCGTTTCAAAAGGCAACGTCGCAGTGACGTTGCTGTCTGTCGACATGACAGGAATGCTGTCCCACTCGACGCTTGCTATAACACTCCCATCCAAACTTCCCCTTCATATCGTGTGTTACTCACTAACGCCTCGTCGATTCCACGAACTTCATCGCTCGAGGCGAGCGCGTTAGACGTCGGTTAAGATGCGTAACGCGTACGCCAAAGAGTGACGCATGGGTTGTTATGTAACAGGCGCTCGTTCGACGTGGATGTTGACATTTAGGAACGGAAAACTTCGGAAAACGGAAACTTCCAGGAATGCTCATAAGGTGCACGAAATATGTTCCTAACGAATCATTGCCTCGTTTTGCTGCACTTTGCCCCTTTTTCATCCGAAAACGATCACTTTTTGGCTAAATGAGCGCTCATTTGGGTCACGTTTTTGCTTGCGCAAATGAGGCCAGCGACATGTGTTTCCAACCAATCGAGTGTGTTCAGTGTTTGCACAGGCCACACGAGCTAGCATTGAGTTCCGGCTGCATTGTTCTCGCTTTATGCAATACTGGTACCATCGAAACGTCAGGCTAAACGATTAGCGTGCTCTACCGCAACTTTTTAAATCCTGGTTTGATACGTGCTCGATAAGGTCCGTTGGACCCAATGCAGCGGTATGAATGCGGCCAAAGCATGTGTATGCCTTTAGATTGATGCCTTTATGAGTTAGTGACTTTACAACGCAAAAACATTGGCTGTCCAAACCGCTCCTGTTTACCCTTTTTTTAGCCCACCGTACTGAACTGAAGTGCAAAAAAGAAGAAAAGTCTGAATAAGAACAAAACTGAGATTTAATTCTTTTACGGTGTTTCCGTTAGAATGCATTTGTATGTATGTCTAAGCAGTACTGTTGGCTATTTTGGGTGCGAGATGCGAGTGCAGTTCCGCTACCGGTACATCATGTCGATATCTTCTGCTCCAGCATAACATGCCAGTGCACATTCAGGTACACACATCATGCGCCTTCTCGTCGTCCTCGCCTCCCTGTGCCTTCTCGTTGCCGGTGCGCCGAGGTCGGTCCGTCAGGTCGACAATACCGGCAGTACGCCTGCCAGAGAAACTATCAGCACAGACAAGCCCATAGTTGGCGAGACCACGGTTACCAGTCCCAGCGAAATGGGCTCTTCGCCTAGCGAGATCACCGGCATGCTGACCGAGAGCTCGCCCGCTAGCGTGGAGACGAACTCTACAGTCGCTGAGAGCACCCGCCGGGCGGCCGAGAGTACGTCCAGCATCGTGGAGAACGCCTCTACGGTTTCCGAGACCTCAGAGGTGGTCACTGCAAGCACCCTCTCTAGCGTGGCGTCGGACGCCATCTCCATCGGTGTTGAAACCTCATCGAGGGCTCCTGAGACTTCGTCGATCGGTAAGTAGTTACCATTTCGCGCCTAGACTAAGCCTGAGAACCGAACTCCAGGATTAGTAATAACGCGTGAATGAGGCTGCGCCTTAGCACGTAGGCCTAAAGTAAGCCTCCGTTTATAAAAACCGGTAGGCCGTTGTGTCATTCTCTACATGCCCTTCACGCTTTAGACGCAACTTCTTATTGAGCTTCGGATTATGAAACATAGGAAATTCGGCGCGTTCACATATTTGACCTGCTTCGGGTTTTGTTTCACCTTTCGGTACGGATCCTAGTTAAAATTTCGAATGCTCCATCCCAGGTTGGCACATGTGAGACTAAGACACGTAGAGTGCGTAGGCTTAAGCACCACAGAGTCTAGGATATACGTAAGGTACCAGCCTAGGCCTACGGTCTATTCTAAAACAATCTAGGAGGGCTACGTTTTTGGCGCCCTTCCGAAGAAGTTAAGCTAACTCGCTCTTTTAAGGCAGCGAGAGCATTTCCACCGATGGGTTTACCGGTGAGAAAACTACGTCCAAGGGCCCTGAAGTCGTCGCTATTAATGATAAGGTCGACTCACCCGCAGTAGATACCGCTAGCACCGAGGGTTCTGGCGAGACCGCCACGAGTCCCGCGGATACGAGCTCTAAAGAGCCGACGACGAAGGACCCTAACGGTGCGACGCGTCTCGGCGTTGCGTCAGCTCTGCTGCTTCCACTCGGGTAAGGGAGCGTCCACAGGCTTTGTGAGGTTTACTTTGGTTGGACGCGGGTTGGTATGGCTCTGGGCAGGTCCGGGTCCGGGGGTCCCGAATTCAAGACCCGGTCCCGCTCATTATAAAAGTCACGCTCAGGCTAGTTATTTTCGATTTTCGCGACAAAATTCTGTTGTTTACATTCGGTTTCGGCAAGTTCTCAAAATTCCCTTGTACTTAGACCAATTTCAAAATTTTTTACGAAATTTTTTACTTTACCGTTCGTTTACTTTCCGATAGCCTTTCCAAAATAATACGTAGGAAATTCCTAAAAGAAGGGAACGGTCCAGAAATGCCCTGTGAACCTCACGTATTTTGGACCATTGCCAAAATTCAAAAATTCACACGGGTAGCAACGTAAATCTGTGATTTTATCACTTCACTTCATGGTCGAAATTTTCAGAGCGATGCTTTTGCTGCTCTAAAGCTTGCTGCAGGACGAACGACGACGGGCGTTTTGCCTTGATGTTGAGAAGCATCTGTTAAGCCATATTTGCGCAATGTTCATTCTCACGTAGCTGACAGAATAAATCCATGCTATGGTGTCAGCTTAAGTCCTTACAAGGTCTTACTGACCCTTTTAGTCGGAAGGACATATCATCACGTAGGAACAGAATGGGGATTGGCAGCTTAAGCAAAATTCTTGCCGAAAAGTGGTCAATCGAAGTTGACCAACCCGTCGAGATCCCTCCTCCGCGACCCGCCTACGCATGCGACAGAGATACCGCGGACCGTGCCGTGATTTGGCACAAATTTTCCGCGGAAAAAACAACGCCTTTGCGTCCGTTTTTGTTTTATTTTGGGTTTTTTTCCGCTCAGCAAGCGCCACTCCCTGAGGCCGGTCCCGCGAGGGGTCCGGCCAGCGGTCATCGACGCCACCGACTCCCACGAGGGGTGCCGGCGGCGAGCCTCACGCTCCGGGAACGGCGCTACGCCTCGATCATCGCGGATTCTGCGGCGGAGCAGAAGAAGCGTGAGAAGCGAAAACGCACTACAGAAATGATCCTGTGAAGTACGATTTCGAAGTTGCCCATCCGGCGGCGGGCCATTTGGCGAGAGGAAATCGGAGGGCGCGTGGGGTGCGGGAGTCAGTGAGAGGCGGCTTAGCGTGCTCTCTCCGTCGCATTGCGGCTCTCTGCCGTCTCCTGCGGGAGCGAAGTGACGCGCGCAGTGTGCGGCCTCCTGGGTTAATCAAACATCGCGCTGAGCAGTGTCAATACGACTGTTGAAAGTTTGCTTTAGCACCTCAGCATTTGAGTGTTTGATAGCATTCTACCGCAATGCGTAATTTAAACTCAACTTTGGATAATTGGGTTTCTCCAGCCTTTTACAAATCGTCCTTTTTCTCTTCCGGTTTTTTATGTTTTCGAAGCAGTTCGTTCTAGAGTTGAAACTGATGCAGGTTTATCGGCGTTCATTTATTTGTTGAACCTCGCTTAGACATGCGGAACTATGGTGCTTTGGGCTCTGCTTCGAAATCAAAACGTCTCCAAGAGTCTGCTCGAAGCAAGATGCGGACAGTCATAACAAAAAACACAACCGCGGCTGTGGAACGGCCCACGAAAAAGGTTGTTTGCTCGGATCTGACGCCGACATTTCCTCACATCCGGGACGCTGAGTTTGGACATTGATCTCACTACGGACAATTCTTCTCTTTCCCGTACGCATAACTTGATATCCTTAATATGCGATACGCGGCGGTCTGTCTTCATAAAAGCACATGCGTGATAGTTTAAGCCGCTGGTCGGGGATGACGCCACTCATACGTCTGCGGCTCGCTGCTTGTTTGCGCCAGCAAGCGGCCAAACGATCAATGAGCAAACGTCCGACGAGCGGGGGACGCCCGGTGGTGGCGGAAAAGGATTTGTTTACGCGACGCATTCCGCGGAGAAAACAAGCGCCGTCTGAGGCGGCTCAGTCGCGGGGTCTCTCGGTCAATAACACTCGCATCCGACGCGCGTGGACGTTGGTTGTTTTCGACGCGGCTACTTTCAACATTTTGCCCTTTTAGCACAGTTCCGAAGGCTAGTTTTCTTGCTCAGTTGGACTAAGCCTTGCAAACGGACATTTTTAGTACTCCCACGTATTGTTAATGCGTATTCTCCTTCATTTTTAACTGCTCATTGTTCGTAGTGAATTCATAGTCGACGTCGTGGTTTTGTTGCTCGTGCAAGACCTGGGATGAATTTGGCTGAACCTGACGCTGGTAAAATCGAATAATGCTTTGATTTGGCGTCCCCCCCCACTCATCCTGGAATCCTGGCAATGGACCTGCGGGGTTAGCGTCCGCTTTGAAAGACAACAGAGTGTTCTAAATTTACTTGCGAATATCAACGTTTAGACGCTGCAAGAAGCTAACAGGTCATCGCCGATTTGCAGTGAGAACTCTCTCAGACTAGGCGCGTATTTGCTCGAGAATTTTATTAGGTTTTGGTACGTTACACTATTTTATCTTTTCAGCTTATTTGCACGTACAATGGGACTGCTAACGGAAGGCCTTCCGCTTCCATGGAACAAGGTGCTACCGCACGTCGAATACATTAAGGTACGTCTTCGACCATGCGTCAACCGTGACGTTTTCTGCCCTCAGCGCCCTATTAGAGAGTAAAAACGATCTTTTAGCAACATGGAATCCTGCAGTTCATCAACCTCTACAACCGGACTAAGAGCATTCAAGGAGGCCCACTAAAGTGGGGTGACGAGGTCGAGTACACCATCGTCAAGTTCGACCACGACCAAAAGAAGGTACGCGTTCGGCTACATAAATTTCTGTCTTTATGTGCCACGGGCACGCTTAGCAGGATGGATGGACAGCTGCACCACTCAAAGTTGCTAAAACCCGAGCTACTAATAAGCGAAGAATGGCCTGTAACAATAAAATATTAGTACCATTATTTTATGCGTGAAAAAAACCTTTAGTAAACTAAATTATGCTAACATTTTTCAACATTTTCCCGTCCAAAGCACTCTTTAATCATTCACTAACTTAGGTCCGCGTCGCTCTCAAAGCCGACGAGCTACTTGCCGCCATGGAAGCCCACGAGAAGGTCAACGCGATGATCAGCCGCCAGGACCGCACGCTGTGGCGTCCGGAATTCGCTTCGTACATGATCGAAGGCACGCCCGGTGTGCCGTACGGAAGTGAGCACACTGTTTGTTCAGTCTTGCTCGTTGTTTCTATTTTCGCGTTTTAACCCCCCCCCCCTCCCATCGTCAGCTTCGTGTTTAGCAACAAAGCAAGGTTTCGGTCTTAATGTCATCCTCATCTTTAGGGACGAGATAAGGTCGAGTTTTTCTGGGTGGCGGGATTGTGGGTTTTTTACCGGGTAGTGTTGAGGTTGAGCTTAAAGTTTTTGAAATACACAAACCCTCGTCAAAGAGCTAGCTAGGGCCAGACTGGACCATGAGGCGAAAAGTTCATAGGTCCAAATTAAGGGTCACAATTCAGATTCAGAGATGTCACTGTGACAGTGTCGCTAGACCTTGTAGCATTTTGTGGCTCGCATTACAATGCCGGCCCCACGGGGACGTCGCCTAATCCCTGCTATTCTAGACATTCTGCCGTGCCTGAACATGGTCGAGACGAACCTGCGGATGCGTCGCCAGGAGATCAACCGGCTGCTGGACAAGGACGAATCGCTCTTCTCGCTGAACTTCCCCGCTCTCGGCACGCCCGACTTCAGCTTCCCACACACCGAGCCCGATCCGGAGGACAAGGAGGGCACCGGGCGGTCGCTGTTCTTCTCCAACGACTGCGTCTACACGGGTCATCCGCGCTTCAAGAACCTCATGAGGAACATCAACGCCCGGCGAGGCTCGAGGACCTGCGTCAATGTGCCCATCTTCAAGGACGAGAACACGCCGTCGCCGTTCAAGGTGGTCCCGCTATGCTATGCGACTCGCAATGCTCCTAGCTCGCTGGGCCTGGATCCCTTTACTGCTGAGAAGGCTACCAGTCTCCGTCCTGATGCTCCTAGAGCTGATGGGCCAGTTTCCCGGCAGTGGCGTGTTCCTGGGCCTGCCATAGTCAGAAGGGATTCGCATTGATCCTCACTCTGTAGGTTCGTCCTGGGCGACCGCTCATACGGCGGTTGAAAGCTGCAGCTGCGGTTCTACGGATAGCAGCATGCGTCTGTAGCTAACCACAAACCGTAGGTGTTTGGTCTGAGGTCAGCCTCGGCCGCAATTTGCGTCAAGTCGATTGAAAAACTACCGTGTACTTGTGCTAGGACTGTAGTCGATAGGGGTCAAGTGAATGACGCTGGGAAACGCTGGAAAGTAGCGGAAATTTGAGTTGAATATCTCCTCGTTTAGGAGGACTTGCAAAGAGACGAGGAGGCCGAGAAGGCCGCCCTCCCGGACCACATCTACCTGGACCACATGGGCTTCGGCATGGGCCTCTGCTGCCTGCAGGTCACCTTTCAAGCTACGAACATGGACGAGGCTCGCTACCTCTACGACCAGTTGACGCCCGTCACGCCGGTCTTGCTGGCGCTGAGCGCCGCGACGCCCATCTACCGAGGCTACTTGTCGGACCGGGATTGCCGATGGGATGTCTTGTCGGGGGTAAGTACTTGAGGCACGAAAGAGTAGCCCTACTCTTGCTGAGACGCCGATAAATACATGTGTGAGTCTAAGGCCATGCAAGCAACATTTAACCTGTCGTGTACGCGTGCACTAAGGTTACATTGTGGACGCATCGCATGCAGTAAGGCATTCACGCGTATTTGGGCGCATGCATGTAGCATGCATAAGCACGGGCAGCCAACCATGCTTTTAAGATAGCACGCTTGTAAGCATTCATGTTTGCACGTGCGTGCTTGCACGCTTGTAAATAAGCGTGGTCGCACGTACGCTCGAATGCAAGTTCGTGGACGCATCACATGCCGTACCGCATGCACGCGCGATTGGGCGCAAGCATATGCACGAGAATTCAAATACGCTTGCATGCTCGCATGCTCGGAACTATGCATGTTAGCATGCAGTTCTTCGACATTACCTAGCTTGACCGCAGATAGAATGGCCATGCTAAGCACACTTCTTTAGTGCTCCGACGAACGAACGCCCGAAGAACTCGGTCTCGCTCCGCTGAAGAACCAGAAGTTCGTCATCGGCATGAGTCGGTACGGCAACGTCCGCTGCTACATTCACCCGTCTTCCGCTGCGTACAACGACATGCCGCTGGAGTACGACGAGGCGGTCGTGAAGAAGCTCATGGACGGCGGCGTCGATGAGCACGTGGCGAAGCACGTCGCGAACATGTTCATCCGGGATCCACTTCAGGTACACGTTCCTGTCTTTTTTAGCTTCACTCTGTACAGGCCAGGGGCTTGCTGGAAAGTGAATCCGATTTACAACTCCCGAGCTCCCTCAGTTGTCGGAATTCAGACCGAATACGGTTTCCGACCAGAAGAATCAACTGCCGACAGTTTAGGTTTACGAAGAGCGCTTGAAGGAGAACGATGAGAAGGACACCGAGCACTTCGAGACCATTCAGTCCTCCATCTGGATGAACATGCGCTTCAAGCCGCCTCCGCCGGACGGCGATATTGGATGGCGAGTGGAGTTCCGACCGACGGAGGTCCAGTTGACGGACTTCGAGAACGCTGCGTACTGCTGCTTTGTCGTGCTGCTGACCCGGTAAATTTTTCGCAATTTCATTTTTTAAATTATTAATTTTTTTAAAGATTTTTAAAGCTATATTAAAATTTGAAAATTTAAAAATGTAACAAAGTCATATTTTCTCAAAACATTTAAGAAAATTTTTATTAGTAGTTTTCAAAAAACGATGTTTTCGAATGACGTTGTGTCGGCTTTAACAGTTATCCGTAGTTGCGTTTAAAAAATGTTTTATACATAATCTTAAATTGTTTAGAATCCTCCTCTCCTACAAGATCTCGCTGCTCATGCCTATCTCGACGGTCAACGAGAACATGAGCCGGGCGCAGAAGCGAGGCGCCGTGCTCGAGCAGAAGCTCCACTTCCGAACGCATATCGAAGAGGGCAAGGAAGACGGTTCGAACGGAACGAGCGAGATGAGCGTCAAGGAGATCATTAGCGGTACGCAGATATCCGTCCAAATAGGCGAGAATTTTAATGGAACTAGCAAGTTCACTTGAAATGAACAGCATGTCCAGTTCAGCTCAGTGTAAAAATTGGCAGCGGTCACCCGTACTGTGCTCCGTGCCGTACTGACCCAACCCGGGCAGTACTCCGTACGGTACGGTACGGCAGTGCGGTCTGCTCTAGTGCTAAACATCGAGGACATTGCTGCCGTGCCATAGTCCGTACTGGCCGACCCACCCGTACCGTAAGCCGTATTGTACTGATCCACCCGTGCCGTACTCCGTACCGATAGTACGGGGCTATACGGCCGTTCTATCAGTACGGTTGCCGTTCTCAAGATGAATGCCTGAAAAATTCTTGTTCAGCACAGACACCGTTTAGGAAGCAAGGATTTCCCGGGACTCGTCCCGCTCATCAAGCAGTACCTCGACGAATCGGACGTTGACGTCGAGACGCGCGCAAACCTGGACCAGTACCTGGACTTCATCGAGGTATACATACTTCGTTCCTTAGATTCATGGAAGGGGCTCGGTTTAGCAACGCGCCTCTGGCAAAGTGATGACGCTAGCGAAATGGATGCGCAACTTCGTCGCCTCACATCCCGACTACAAGAAAGATTCCCGTGTCAGCGACAGCACCTTCTACGATATGTTCATGCGGGTAAGAGCGAGATCTAGTTAGACTAACAATTCAATAATTCTAACCTGTCTTTTGCCTTATAGGATGCGATGCCATGCGTGGTTGGCGGCTAAAAGGCAAAAAATACTTAAAATTGAGTACAAAAATAATTAAAATTTAAAGACCAGAACACTTAGAAGTACGAAATTGAATATTTCTTTAAATATTTGAAATGGGGTTATTTTATTTCCCATTTATTTACGAAATTAAAGTCGACAAATCTCTTGAGCTTCAGCTTTGAGTCGTGCATGCGTTTTTTAGATGGACGATCTCGCTCGCGGCAAGGCCCACTGCGAGAAGCTGCTCGGCGCTCCGAAGGAACGGTTTGCCAGGGGCATTCCGTCTGCCGTTCTGAAACAGGAAGAAGAGCTCACGATGAGCCAGACTCGGCGGAAGCAGCAGGAGCTCTCGGAGAAGATGACCGAGAGCACGATAAAGTCTCGTGAATGAAGACGTTTATTCACTTTTATGGTGTAAAAAGGTTCCACTTCGCATAAATACCTACTTGTGTTTCATGCAAAAAATGGTAAGTCGTTGCTTGTTGACTAAAAATTATTAAGGGTTGACGAAAGTTTTCTTAGCGAAAATAGTGAAAAGTAACTTTCCCCAGATAACCTGGATAACTCGTTGTAAAAGGCAAAATTCGGCCTGTAGTAAAAGTACCGAAGGGGGGGGGGGGTACTAAAGACCTTTTCGGTTCATGCTTGCTCTGTGCCAATTGCCTAGCCTTAATGCCCGTCGTAGATGCAGCCGCTGCGTACATCCTCAAGTCGGAATTCGCGGTAGTCATGGGGTTCAGGCTTTCAGGCTGAAGTTCCAACGTTCCAGACACGACAGTGTCTCTGGGCCGGGGGGGGGGGGGGTACATCGGGCCCCGGCCCCACCGGCCCCTGTGGGTAAGCGAGATAAGACCAATACTTAGTACCGAATGCAGGATTTTTTTGTGGTTACATTTCGAAAAAAAAGTTTTTGCCGATTTGTGGCTATTTCAGCCCAAAAATTGACAATATTGGCCGAATTGGCGTCGCCCCGGCCTCGCCTCCCGGTCCGGTCCCCGGCCCCACCACCCTTGGGCCCGGCCGCCACTGGCTCTGAAAATGGGCCTCGGCCCCAAGCCCCCTTGCCCCCGGAGCCCTTACATGGTCGGACAGAAGCTAAAAAGTATACCGTATTTACTCTAATAAA
>JNEY01000825.1:39262-53949 GCA_020875895.1 Aphelenchus avenae
ATATCCGTTCAGGGCAGTGAACCGTTAGCTAGAGCATCAACATTTTCCTAGCGGAATGGTCCTAAACGGCGCTGAAAATCGCATTTTTCGCACCAGTCGGAGCACATCATTTTCACATTTTTTGCGTCTTTAACGCAACTTTCGGTAAATCATCAAACGCAGCTGCACGTGCGTTTTTTTGTGAGGCCGTGCGGCCATGAGCATCCGTGTTCGAAACATTGGGCTGCTCTTGTCCGCCTTCGGACTGATCTTACCGGATATCTAAAAAAACAACCCTGTGCGGGGGTCCGGGGCTGGGGGCCGGCCCGGGCCCCATTTCTCGAAGACGGGAGGCCGGGGCGGGTCCGGGAAACATGAAAATTCCCCGAAATGGCCGACAAAAAAACGTCATAATTGATCTTTAAAATAGCGTTTTTAAAGAAAATCCTGTACAATCTCACGAATAAAGCATGCCATTTTAACAAGCGAGATATGGGTCGGGCGGCGCACCAGGGCTGGGGATTCGGATTCGGAATCGGATTCGGAAAGTCGGAAAATCGGTCATTTTGCTTCGGATTCGGAATCGGATTCGGTTTTCGAAAATTGGACCGATTTTCCGAATCTTTTGGTGTAAACTAAGAATGAATATATAGGTGCAAATTGAGCGGGTATTGGCCATTTTTTCTTTTTTTGGTCTTTGTATTTAGTTTTCTTTTAGGCCGATTCTGTCTCGTGTGCAACGGACATTTGGTCTTCGAAGAACCAAAAGAAGATTCGGATTCGGATTCGGTTTTGAATTTCGAGGTAGATTCGGATTCGGAATCGGATTCGGTATTATTTTAGGAAGTCCCCAGCCCTGCGGCGCACCTCCCCCACACTTGAAGAATAGGATGAAGTTTATTATATCGAGCAAGACAATATTTTTTCCTGCGATTTCGCGCTAGTGAGCTACTGACCTGTCCGACAGACAGGAGCATGTCCCATTTCACCGCCTGAGCATATCTTCCCGCGTTTCCCGTACTATTATGGCTTGCCACCATCCCACTTCCCATATGAATGCAATATCGAATAGGTTTTTATGTCTCGCAGTTACCGTCACCTTTTTTGCCATAATCAGCGCCTTGTAGGTTTAATGTCATAGTTATGTTCAGCCATTGTCTTTATTGCTGTTTTTTAATGGGATAAGTAGAGCCTAACATGTTTCAAACTGTTACCGGAATGCGTCTTTAGATGACACTATGGCCTCGCTATTCTACTACGTGCATGTACTACTTCACTGTGAGCGCAAGTAGCACCTACTACGTTGGGCCCGAGACTTTCCCGTCCAGTGGTTCATCACGTGGTTTCTGGACGCTGCAATCGCTGGACAGGGTGAACCCTGTCGAGAGCATGCGGAACTTCATTAACCGCGGTTGTTTCGCTAAAACGAAACGCATCGCCGACAACACTCAAAGCTGCTGCTCCGCTGAGGCTTTGTGACAGCGCGACGGCCGGACGCCCGGATCTGAGAGCAGTCTTTTTCGCGGGACCACACTCGTGTTTTCTTTTACGTCGAGAGCGCCAAGCGGAAGTGCTGTTTGCACGGGCGCGAGCGTTGGCCTCGTGGCAAAAGGGCTTAGAGCAAAGTCCGACGCCGCGCGTTGACAATTGCATGTCAGTGAAACAAACGCGAAAAGCGACGCAGCGAGAACCTCTTGCCAAGGTCACCGGTTCTCTTTGTGTCTGGTTCGCCGTAAGCACCTTGGCCATTAAATCGTTTGCTTCCGTAGCACGAAAAATGCGAAGGGTCGTATGATCTCTAAGCTCAGCCATCCGACAACGTTGCGGTCGAGGGTCCCGCCTGCAGGAACCGCCTGCTTTTTGCGTCTGTCGCATTAACGTAGAACGGCCATGTTAACGCTTTCCACGACTCTACGGTGCGTCCAAAGCTTTGCAGGAAGGAGCGTTCTACCGAAAAGTACTTGCGTCGCTGTTGTAACCTGAAAAGAGGCGAATACTGCATTTTCCTGGTTTTTTTTCGGACCTTCGACTTTGCCTGGTTTTTCCTGCTTTTTATGGTTCGACGAAGGACAAGCCGAAATTCGGCTTGTCCTTCGAAGGAGGACAAGGACGAAGGACTATGAGAATGACTGAATGGTTTTCCAAAATTGGAACTTCGAGAAACAGACCGGCCGGCCGGGCAATTAGGGCAAATACGGTAGTTATCAACGACCATTACCGTTTATAGAAGTGCAATTCTTGGCAAGTGCGTCAAAAAGTCGGCGTCGCCCTTCGGGCGACGCTACGTTTCTTGTCTTTCATTTAACTTTACAGCGTCCGACTCCTCCGGAGCATGCCACCATAAACCGGGCGCATCGTCTCTAACCGCACTAACGCGCCAAATCGCGCCTCCAAAAGGGTAACAGCAATAGTGACGTCTGCATACTCGCTCCGCAACCTCCTTCGCAAACTCTTTTCGCTGCTACCATGTACTTACAGTTGCAAAACCTCATAAGTATTGTAACAGAACCGAACAATTACTGCAGCGAAAGTGCACTCTAGTACTGAAAGGCTATTCAACAATTACAGTAACATAGAGCGATACCGTATTTACAGCAGAGCCTAACGTACCGCTCTTGCCAAACTGTACAGTAACAAAAGATGACCATGCACCTACTCTATCAGAGGCACATTGAACGTGCCACCTGAACCATAAGACATCGGTGCCACGTACAGTCCAGCTTTTGAGCAAACCACCGCTCCACAGGCACCTCCGCCATATTGCGCAAACGTGCACACACGCGCGGTTGCAAGTAACAAAAAGTAGTAACTGCGAGAGCTTGCAGTAGAATAGCACTATTAAACGTTTACTGTACAATAAAACCCTTTAGTATTGCAACGCAACCTAGCTTTTACAGTAAAATTGAGCTTTCGGATTAACATTTACATTGGACATCTCTTCCTAGTCATCCTGTAAAGTCACAAATGATGACCATGCACTTACTGAGCCAAAGATGCGTCGAGAATGCCACCAGACACGCATCATATCGGTGCCGCCTGCAGTGCAGTGCCGCAGAATGCACCACACCGCCGCCTCAGCCACATTTTACAATTCTGCCACACACGCGCTGTCGCAAATACCGAAAAGTGGTAATTGCGAAAACTCGAAATACAGTGGCAAAATTGATAACTTACTGTACCAAAAAGCGCTTAAGTACTGTAAAACAACGCAACAGTTACTGTAACAAAGAGGTTTTCGTGTTTACAGTATGGTCCAACATTCCGCCCTAGTCGTACTGTAAACTAATGAGCACGCACTTACTGTACCAAAGATGCGCGAGCATGCCACCTGAACCACATGACATCGTCGCCACCTACAGTGCACCTCCGCAGCATGCCACTGCAAATTAAACATACCCTTACTAATTGCACTAACTAACCCTTAATGCTAAAGACTATGCTATTTACCTTGGATTAAACCTGGGATGCTAAAAACGAGAATCAAAACCTGGGAGCTAAATCTGTGAGCCGAAAGCTGGGAAGCTAAACCCGGGAAGCTGAAACTACGTCGAACAACCGGGAAGCTCAACCTGGGAACCAGAGCCTGTAAAGCTATAATGGAAAACTGGTTATGCGAAGCTAAACCTAAATAGCAGAACTCTGGAGGCGAAACGTATAAGGCCGAACTTGATGACCTAAAGCTGGGAAGCTAATCTTGGGAGCCATAACCTGCGAAGCCAATCCTAGGAAGCTAAGCCTGGGAACCAAAACCTGGTAAGTCAAACCTGGGAAGCTGAACATGTGTGACAAATCCCGGGATTCTAAACAGGAAACTTGAACGTGGGGAAGCTGAATCTGGAAAGCTAAACCTGGGAACTGAAACCCGGGAAGCTAAACCTAGGAAGCTAAACCTGGGAAGCTAACCTGGGAACCATAACCCGGGAAGCTAATCCTAGGAAGCTAAGCGCATGGAAACCAAAACCTGTAAAGCTATACCTGGGAGACTAAACCTGGGAAGGTAAACCTAGGAAGCTAATCCTGGGAACCGAAACCTAGGAAACTAAACCTGGGAACCAAAACCTAGGAAGCTAAACCTGGGAAGCTAAACCTAGGAAGCTAATCCTAGGTACCATAACCTGCGAAGCTAATCCTAGGAAGCTAAGCTCGGAAACCAAAACCTGGAAAGCTATGCCTGGGAGGCCAAACATGTAAAACAGGTCCTGCGAATCTAAACTGGGGATTTGAACGTGGGGAAGCTGAATCTGGGAAGCTAAACCTGGCAACCAAAACCTGGGAAGCTAAACCTAGGGAGCTAAACCTGGAAGCTAAACCTGGGAAGCTAAACCTGGGAACCAAAACCTGGGAAGCTAAACCTAGGAAGCTAAACCTGGGAACCAAAAACTTGGAAGCTAAAGCGACAACCGACTGAGCACTTGCAAAATGGTCACCTGAAACGGGGTACCTGCAGACGGGGCACCGTGCAAACTGGACAGCTACAAACTGACTAACTGACTACAAACAAACTAACCAAACTGACTACAAACATACTAACCACCTGCAAAGTGGACACCTGCAAACTGGGCGCCCGGAACTGGGCACCTGCAAACTTCACACCTACAAACAGGGTACCTGCAAACTGGACACCTGAAACAAGGCACCTGCAGACACTTATGCAAGGCTAGTACTGCAAAAGCGCAAAAATACTGTAAAAAAATTGAACATTTACTCTACCATATAACGCGCTTTAATACCGTAAGACAATGCAATAATCACAGTAACATAGCAGATGTTTCGTAGTTACAGTAAAATCTGACGCACCACCCTAGTCGTAATCTACAGTAACAACTGATGACCGTGCACATACTGTACAAATGTGACGCCGAACATGCCACCTGAAGCATACAACTCCGGTGCCACCTACTGTGCACATACGGAGCATGCCACCGCTCCACAACCTCCTCCGCAACAATTTGCAACCCTGCCATCTACACGCAGTTGCAACTTCTGCAGGGAAAGTACTGCAAAAAAGGACGCAGTACTGTAACAAACTTGACCACTTACTGTACCCAGTAACATAGAGAGCTTTCGTAGTTACAGTAAAATCTAACGTAGCAACCTAGTCGTAATGTACAGTAACATACGATGACCGCGCATATACTGTATCCATCAACACGGCGGGCACGCCACCATGACCACCATGACACCGGTGCCACCTACAGTGCACCACCGGAGCATGCCACCACAGACAGAACGGCAACTTCACTAATTGCACTGTGCCACCGGAGCGCGACTTCGAAAAACTAACGCAACAGCCACATTTGCAAACGCGCTCTGCCACCTCCTCCGCAAACATTTAGCACGCGTGCCACCTTCGCGCTGTTGCAAACTCCGAAACCTACTGTACCAAACGCAAAAAGCGCAAAAATACAGTAACATTTTTCGTCGCATACTGTAGCAAAAACGCGAACATTTGTCCTTTTCGAAACCTACAGTAACAATGTTAACGCAGAACGCGTCACATTTCTTTAACATTCCGCTTTTATTAGTCTGATATCCGTTCAGGGCAGTGAACCGTTAGCTAGAGCATCAACATTTTCCTAGCGGAATGGTCCTAAACGGCGCTGAAAATCGCATTTTTCGCACCAGTCGGAGCACATCATTTTCACATTTTTTGCGTCTTTAACGCAACTTTCGGTAAATCATCAAACGCAGCTGCACGTGCGTTTTTTTGTGAGGCCGTGCGGCCATGAGCATCCGTGTTCGAAACATTGGGCTGCTCTTGTCCGCCTTCGGACTGATCTTACCGGATATCTAAAAAAACAACCCTGTGCGGGGGTCCGGGGCTGGGGGCCGGCCCGGGCCCCATTTCTCGAAGACGGGAGGCCGGGGCGGGTCCGGGAAACATGAAAATTCCCCGAAACGGCCGACAAAAAAACGTCATAATTGATCTTTAAAATAGCGTTTTTAAAGAAAATCCTGTACAATCTCACGAATAAAGCATGCCATTTTAACAAGCGAGATATGGGTCGGGCGGCGCACCAGTGCTGGGGATTCGGATTCGGAATCGGATTCGGAAAGTCGGAAAATCGGTCATTTTGCTTCGGATTCGGAATCGGATTCGGTTTTGAATTTCGAGGTAGATTCGGATTCGGAATCGGATTCGGTATTATTTTAGGAAGTCCCCAGCCCTGCGGCGCACCTCCCCCACACTTGAAGAATAGGATGAAGTTTATTATATCGAGCAAGACAATATTTTTTCCTGCGATTTCGCGCTAGTGAGCTACTGACCTGTCCGACAGACAGGAGCATGTCCCATTTCACCGCCTGAGCATATCTTCCCGCGTTTCCCGTACTATTATGGCTTGCCACCATCCCACTTCCCATATGAATGCAATATCGAATAGGTTTTTATGTCTCGCAGTTACCGTCACCTTTTTTGCCATAATCAGCGCCTTGTAGGTTTAATGTCATAGTTATGTTCAGCCATTGTCTTTATTGCTGTTTTTTAACGGACTGGAATGCGTCTTCGAGATGACACTATGGCCTCGCTATTCTACTACGTGCATGTACTACTTCTCTGTGAGCGCAAGAAGCACCTACTACAATATGAACCCAACACTTTCCCGTACAATGGAACATCTCGTGGTTTCTGGACGCTGCCAATCGCCTGGCGGGTGAACCCTGTCGAGAGCAGGCGGAACTTCATTAACCGCCGTTGTTTCGCAAAAAAAACGCATCGCCGACGACACTCAAAGCTGCGGCTCCGCTGAGCCCTTGTGACAGCGCGACGGCCGGACGCCCGATCTGAGAGCAGTCTTTTTCGCGGGACCACACTCGTGTTTTCTTTTATGTCGAGAGCGCCAAGCGGAAGTGCTGTTTGCACGGGCGCGAGCGTTGGCCTCGTGGCAAAAGGGCTTAGAGCAAAGTCCGACGCCGCCCGTTGACAACTGCATGTTAGTTAAATAAACGCGAAAAAACGACGCAGCGACAACCTCTTGCCGGGAGCACCGGTTCTCTTTGCGTCTGGTTTGCCGTAAGCACTATGGCCATTAAATCGTTTTGCTTCGTAGCATGAAAAATGCGAATGGTCTCCTGATCTCTAAGCTCAGCCACCCGGTAACGTCGCGGTCGAGGGTCCCGCCTGCAGGAACCGCTTGCTTTTTGCGTCCTGTCGCATTAACGTAGAACGGCCATGTTAAGGGTGTGTCCAGAAATTATGTTAGCCTAACAGGGGGGAGGGGGGGGGGGTCAAGGGTTTGTTAACGTTAACAGCCGGCGGTGAAAAAATGCGCGCCGCAGGCGGGCAAGCGAAATTTTCGCTCGGAATGAGCAGTTTTAATCCTAAAATTTCGTTGGTATCGCCTGCGGCGGGCCACCTTTATGACCTTTCCCTGCTTTCAATTTTCGTTCACCCATGCTGACAAATGCAAGCCGTTGAAATTCTGGAATTCACACTAGGTAAAAACGACCTAAAAATTTTTTGTTAGCTAACAGAGGGGGGAGGGGGCGGGGGGTCGAGCGGCTGTTAACAACTGTTAACAAGGGGGGAGGGGGGGGTCAAAAAAGTGCTTTGTTAGCTAACATAATTTCTGGACAGTCCCTAACGCTTTTGACGACTCTACGGTGCGTCCAAAGCTTTCCAGGAAAGCGCGTTCTACCGAAAAGTGCTTGCGTTGCTGTTGTAACCTGAAAAGAGGCGAATACTGCACTTTCCTGGTTTTTTTCGGTCCCTCGATTTTGCTTGGTTTTTTTCCTTCTCTTTGTGGTTCGACGAAGGACAGGCCGACTTCCACCGGGCACTATGAGAGTGACTGCATCCTGTCCCGAATTCACACAATTCTTTCCAAATAAACGACAAGCCATTTATAACTTGGGCCTTACTTGTCCTCTCGTGGCACTAATTCTCGTCTTTTTTCCTAGCAATCGAGAGCTGATGCGATTGGGCCGACGGGCAAAGACCTACGCTAATCCGCGCGTTTAACAGCATTCAGAAGCCCGTCGCTTCTGCGTTTTTTTTAAATTTCATCCTAGTCGTTGTCGATAAGGCACAACGCAACTGTAATGCATTCGTCAAACGCGGCCGCATATGTTTTTATAAGTGACATTACGCTGTTTGCACAGCGCTCGAACACTTCCGTCTCGAGATCGGACTCAGCGGCCCATTGTCGACGTCGCTGTTCCATGACCTTGATGCTTTATTTCGCGACTGCTCTCCTGACATTTTACTATGCCCATGGGGACGATATCAGCCGTAAGTACAAGTTTGTAAAGCGATCAATGGGGATAAACGCAGAGGGTTAGGAGGAAAAGTGCGCACACAAAAGCGACCAGCTAGATGTCGCGTAGCATAGAAACGAATCTTCTTTGTCAACAGACCCCGTACCGCTTTCGGTCTGTACTAACCACGTTCGTGCGGTTTTCTGTTCCGTGTTTAACACAAAATGCCGTAGAGTTTCCACTGAACACAGGACGCTACGTCTTCCAGATCGAAACGAGCTCCATCTTGCGCTTGTTGAAGCATATACTTGGACGACCGTACCGTATTCCGTACCGTATCGTACTGCGTACCGTATTCTACGGTACGGAGTTCGGTACGGCTATCTGCCAGTACGGCTTTCCGTACCGTACCGTATTGGTACGGTACGGAGTACGGTACGGCAGGACCCCAGTACGGCGCCGTATTCCGTACCGTACTGCAGGCCAAAAAATGCCCACTTTTAGCCGAAACCGAACAAATTTTGGGCATCTTTAACCAAAATACGAAAAAGTTCGTCTAGAATGACCGGTATGGAGTCGTATCTAACATCATTTTCAACGCCTACTGTCGATGGCATTAGTGTTAGCTGTCCTAATGTTCCATTTACCTGCGAAAAGCCAGAAAGTATCAAATTTTTTATTACCGTACTACGGCGCCGTACTCCGTACCGTACCGTACCGTACCGTACTGCGCCGTACTGGTACGGTACGGAGTACGGTACGGGGGGTTCAGTACGGTACGGCGTGCGGTACGGGGGGTGTCAGTACGGTACGGAGTACGGTACGGGGGGTGTCGCGTCCAAGTCTACTGCAGCATCTTGCTAGCACTTAGAACGCATGAGCATATATGCATCCTGTGATGCATGCGTCGCATGTTGCCTGCCCCGCATGTAGCATATTACATGCTACACGCATGCATGTTGCATGCGCTGCACCCATCGCATTTTGCATGCTCAGCATGCATTGCATGCTGCCTGTTCCATGCATTACATGCCCTGCATTACGTTGCATAGCATGTCACCATGCTCATGCATGCATTGCATAATGCATATGCCGTATCGCATGCTATATGTATACGCATTGCAATGCAAGTTTAAGGGAAATCTTAATCATACACTTGCTTGGACTCGATAAGTTTTACTAAATTTCTATCGTTGCATTTTACCGTCTCTTCTTTCGTACCATGTGGCGAGGAGTATACTCTTGGAGTATCGATGGAGCTCGTATAAAAAAGGGTGCGGTACGGTTGCGGAAGGGCGTCGGACTGCAGTCGTGCCAAAATTAAACCTTGCTCTGCTTTATAGACTCTCGACCGACCATGGCGCGACCACTGTTCCACGGCAAACGTGGAGCCCTTCGACTGGGGGTGACCGGCGTCAAGCCGATGGAGAGCTGGGATGACTTCCCACCGTGGCGTTGTTTGTTTATCGCGTGGATGACGCGGGTGCAACGTCCACTCGCTTCGGGAGAGGTCTACATCGACGACTGCGAGCATGGTAAAACAGCGCTAGCGTCCTTTTTTATGTAACCAACACACAGAATATCATTCTACGAAACCGGGCGCACACGCGAAGGACAAGCGCCATCAGTTCAACATAACTCTTCCCGATGAAATGCTCGAGCGACTAGGAGTGGCGCTCGGAATGGAAGTGTTGTTCTCGCGCGTAGAAGTGGTCCTGACGATGTACGTTCGATTAATGGCCGCCAACCAATAGCCGTACTTTACCGACCCATCCGTACCGTACTACGACACGGCTCTTACTGGTGTACGGGCGGTAATACGGTACGGGTGCCGACCTCTGCCTTGGCTGTTGTGCCGTCGGCCACTGGTAAAGAAAATTGCGAATATAAAAAGTTTAAGTTCAGCTGCAAAAATTTCAACGTCAATTCCATTTCCTGTGAAGCCACAGGACCCTGACCTTAATCCTAGGCGTTAAAGTTGAAGCTAAAGATGTCGATGAAATTAAAACTCTGCATACAGCCGACTAAGCCTGCGGTACTTTTAGCCGTTTTGGACCATCTTAGCCGACAACGATTTCCATGCGATGCCCATTCTGCCTGATCCTGCCCTGTTACCAGTATCTCTAACATTTTAGGGACGCTTCTGACGACTCTCAACACGACAACTCTCATGACAAGCCGTCAAAAGACGTCGACGCATACGTTGTCTTCGTTGAGAGCCCCGCTGATGCAGCTATAGCCCGTCATCTCTTCTTCCTGCACGACCAGCAAGTCGTCGCTCGCCATTTTCACGCCTCCAAGTGGGCCATTCGCAAGGGAGACGTGGACCGACGTTGCGAGCACGACGTCCTGAAAAAGGCCTACGATACGATCGTGCAAGCGGAAGAGAGCCTGACGAGTGTGGACTGGAGCGAAAGCGAATGGGTGACGCTCGCCCAATACGAACTGCGGTCTCTGAAGCCGACGATTTACGCGGTCAGCGTGTCGCGTGACGGTTACATCCAACAGGTACCAGAAAGTAGGGTTGGGCGCCGCGCGGACCCGTGCCGAGCCAAGTCATAAATTTGAGCCCAATCCGAGCGTCGAGTCCGAGTCCAAAAAGGGTTGAGTCCGAGTCCGTTTCGTAGAAGTACCAGCAGGTTTTATAGTGAAGAGTGTTTGGTACAGGCGCCCAGAAAATACCGTACGATGTCCTAGAGTTAGACGTTACGGTGGGAGGTCGCGTCTAACTCTACGATGTCCGCATGTCTAGGAATTGTCCGCGAAGGCGCTACGACAGCTAATTTCGCTAAAAAAATGTTGTAGTGTCGTTTGTCTTAAAGGGATATCCGGTCGAATAATCGATGTGTTCTTGTGACATTTCACTTGGATATCCCTTTTTGTGATCCCCTTATGTCTCTTTCAAGCAATCTCATTTTCGGCTGTTTCCTTGTTCCTCCTGGCCTACCCCTGGCTACGCCCCTGATCCTGATGGTACTTCCAAAAATCGGAATCGGCAACTGTGCGCAGCAATTTTTGAAAATCGGAATCGGTTCTAAATTTTGGGATCGGATCATGATGGGTCCCGAGAGGCGTACCGGCATAAAGGGCTTGTTTGGTAAACATGCTTCTCTTATGTTTTGGGACCCAGCGTTTGTGGCCTCAATCGAAGCGCGCGTCTACCAAGGTCTGCACGGCGGACGCCGATCGTCAGTCCTCCTCGTGAGCACTGAGCTGGAAAAAGAGCTTGCATATCGCAACGGCTCGTCCCTTCGAAGCAACGTCGTCAGCGTCTTGGACAAGATTACGGGCAATTTACTGCGCTACCTACGGCTGATGCGTTTCTACGTGCGGCATGAGCGTGACGTCGCAGCGTGGTACATTGAGGAGGGCACGATCCAGCCGTGGTACATAGCGGTAAGCAGTGTACGCGACAGTATCCAACGCAGGCGTCCCAACCGTGTGGCAATCACGGCCGTAGTATGACGCGGAGCCGTAACTACAAGACGGCTTTAAGCCATGCTAGAGTTTTTAGGTACACGCGCCCGTGCTGAGGTCCATTCAGTCCTGCCCCCCCCCCCCTCCTTATGTGTGCCGCCCTCCGTCCTGTGCCAGTACGGCCTCGGCACAGAACGACCGTGCTACTTTAAGCCGTGTTCAGCACGGTCCGGCCCACGGCACGGGAGAGAATCGGACTGTGTTTACTCGGTACCGTACAGTACGGGACGGAACAAAGACCCGTATTGGACTAGGACGTGCCGTACTCCGCACGGACGTGCCGTAAAATACGCCACGCAGTACGATATGGCGCGTACCGGAGTACGGTCGTCTTTGTCACACATAAAGTGCACGTATCGAAAGTGAGCCCAATAGAGATAACGCGAACCTTTAGGCAAACACACGCGCACACACGGCGGCAGGCGTTGTATTCCATCAACCGTGCGACTACACAGTTAGGCACTTCGGGAAAGATTATTGCACCACCCACAACTACAACTTCAACGAAACGGCGTACGACTTCCTTGCCCATGTCGTCGTGGGACGAGCCGACGTGCTTGCGAAGTACCCCAACGGCACCCTCAGCGAGAAGGACTTTACGACGAAGCGTCGTGATTATCGAATCGAAGATGGTGACGTGGTCAAGTTCGTCATGCTGAATAGACGGAACAAAACGGTGGGAGGTACGAGTGCAGGAGCACATCAAAGTTTATTACAAAGCTGTCGAAAGCGAACTTGCCCTACCGGTAGGGCAAGTTCGGTTTCGAAAGCTTTATAATTTGCTCTATCTAAAAGCGTTGGCTTCGTTTGCAGCGGGCTTTTTTAGGTTGAAACGCCTTAGAACATTAACCGGAATGGGCGCCTGCACGAGCGGCACCCACCCTGGTTCCGGAGGATACTTTTTTCTTGTTTTGAAATTTTTTTTGCTTACGGCTCCACTGGAGCTGATACGACGGTCCTGTGGGCTCGCGAAATAGTTGACGCATGATGAAACCGTTGTATTCTTAGAACCCGAAGAGCCATGTCTCGGCTTTCAAGACACTCGCCCTCGCCTTCTTCACCCCATCGGGTCCGACCTGCGCATCTGCATCATGGGCGAGTCGAACTCGGGGAAGACTACGCTCTTCAACTATCTCACCGGCTCGCACGCCGCCGTATCGCCGAAGGTCTTCACGACTCGGCAAGTGATGGCGAGAAGCACAAGAATCCCCGACGAGCAATTCGATTGGCTCGCGAAGCAATTTCCGTAAGTTAGTGTCGTGCTGTTTCTGCGCAAAAGTAGTAATGGATAATTTGGAAAAAACTTGGACAACGAGGGTCTAGGTAAATTTGGAAACTTTTAGCCCAGTACGGTTGTGGACCATGGTAAGGGTAGGCAACCGTGACGTGATTCGTGTCGCAGATCCCGTAACGTCGTCCTAAATTAATCATTTTCCACCGATAAGCGCCGGAGTTTATCATACCCACATCGCACATCTGGAAAGCTTTGAAATTTAGAAATTTACAAAAATTTGATTTATCTTTTCCACGGCTCGCTATGTGATTCCACCGAGGACGAAGACAGTGAGACCAAGAAATCAGTCTTCTGACCAGACGAAACCTGAACGGTCCTTGGCATAACGGCCGGCACTTTGCAAATACCGCCTCCGTACCGTACTCCGTACCGTACTGACCCCCTCCCGTACCGTACTCCGTACCGTATAATACGGTACAGAATACGGTACGGTACGGCCGTAGTACGGCCGTATCCTACTGCCGCACTAGTGCATTTTTAGCCAGCAAATCATACTGTACCGTACTGCACGTGACCCCCGTACCGTATTCCGTACCGTAGAATACGGTACGCAGTACGGTACGGTGCGGAATACGGCACGGAATGTAAAAAACACCGTACCGTGCTGCCTCACGTACCAGTACGGCGGTTAAATATTTGGAAACCGAAGCCATACCATGCGCTATATGTTGTACCAGTAAGGGAATGCGTAGGTTACAGGCCATTTAATCAAACGGCGCTTAAACAATCCTTTAGCGAGGCAACGCTACGTCCTCCTCGCATCACTTTTGCGGATACTCCTGCGCTTCTCGAGCCGTTCGAGCACGCCCCATGGAAGAACCTCGTCTCCGAAGCGCTCACGGCTTGCGATATCTTTTACCTGATGATTCCAGCGTTCCACGACCCGTCGGTAGAGCAGTGGGATGCCGAAGATTCCGAAGATTCTGACGGTAATGACAGCTATGAATCCGAGAGTTCGTCCAGTCGGCAATACGAGGAGTCGACTAAAGCCGTCTTCAGTATACTGACGACGCGCGATGAGAAAGTGTTGTCGAAGCTGCAAAGGAATGCCACGTACCGGTAATAAAGCTAAGACTGAACCGATTTATAACAAAATGAAAGTCGAAAGCTGAAAAGTCCGTTACGGTCCGGAAACGTGCAAAAAAAATCAGCTTAGAAATTATGCTCGGAAATGTTGTGTAAATTATATATCCCTGGAGGGGGATAGCGGCAGCCTGGAATAATTGGCCGAAATAGCCGAATTTTGCGTCGGAAACTGTAATTTAAAATAAAACTTAATGTGAGTAAATTTTATAACTAAATATTTAATTAAAATAAAAAATTTAAAAAAGTGAACAGGGCATTATAAAAGACAAGCACTAAAGAGGCATCCTTTCGTGCAAGCCATTGTAAAGTCCGGACAAAGCTATCCCCTTGTTCAGTGACGACCTGGACGTTCTCGAAGCGATAGAGGACAATGTCAGCGGCTACGATGTCCGCTTTGACAAGGAGGTGAGAACGGACAAACGAGTCCGCTATCACGAGTGGAGTGAGGAGGAGCTAGCCGTCATGGAACAAATCCGCTTGCTGACATCCAAGCCGATCGTCTACGTCTTGAACATGGACTGCGAGCAGTCTGTGAATGCTACTGTGAGTTTTTTTCTTCTGAATATGAGCGCTAGGGTAGTAAGAGCAGAAATTGATTGCATGATGTCTACTATGCCGTAAACATTAGGCGCCCCGCAGGCGATGCAAGAAAAAT
>JNEY01000825.1:65219-76416 GCA_020875895.1 Aphelenchus avenae
TGGTTAACAAATCGTTGACCCCCCCCCCCCCATCCCCTCTTGTTAGGCTAACATAATTTCTTCACACACATTTTTTCTGATGGTGCTCAGCGAACTCGCCGGTTTGGTTTGCGCTGTGTGACTTCTTTCGCGACCGACACTTCGGTTGTTGTGTGACAGTTCGACCATGCAAATTCACAGAGAAAAGCCGTCGGTGCACTCTGCAAAGGAAAACAATCCGCCGCCGGCCACACGCAGTGGACGCGCACATTTCCCAGGCGGTTGTGCGTCGTACTTGCACCCGCCGGCCGCCGAGCTTCGGTTCATTACTTTCTTCCTCCCGGCGCGTCGCGAGGCGCGCCGACGGACCTCTCAGTCCACTCACTGACTTCGCATCCCGTCGGGAGGACAGCGGCATGCGCGTTTGCTGTCCACGGCGGCTGCTGGAGTTTTCTGGTCCTCGACAGCGTCCACTAATCCTCCGCGCCGTGCGCCGCGGTAATCGTTCAATGTTTGACGCCGCGCAACTTGTCGCTTCACTGTGTTCTAAGGCCCTCTGATAGACGTCAATATGGAGCGCTGTGGTCCTTTGATAGACGTCGATATCGAGTATTGTTTGCGTGAATGCTTACGAAACCCATCTCCGACTGAATGAACCATATTTTTCACAGATTTTCCTGCGTGAGGAACGTACGATGCGAGTGGTCAATGAAGTGAGCTGTGGTTACTTTATTTCGATTCACGTTTTAATCAGTCTTTGCCGTGTTTAGTCTAGATTTACTCTAGTAATTTGGCCCAGTGTGGAGTGCACAATTTGAGTCGTACTCCTGAAAAAGGAGGCTGTCCAAGACGTCGAAGTTTTCTGTACTTTCGTGGTCGCAATTCCGTTAGGATTACGCAAGTTTCCCGTGTCGCTTGCGACGCTTACTTTGCACAATGCGCTTCGTTTTTTCATAGTTTTAATGGCGCTTATTTTCGAGTGCAAGCTAAGATCTTTGTGATTCAGAGCGTGCCAGTGCGAAGGTTTCAGCGCTTAGCTTTGCGCATAGTGACACTCCAAAGTTGCCAGTTGTTTTATGCGCGCAAACTGCGCGTAAGTATGCTCTAATCAGTAGAACAATTTTCGTAAGTGGTTTTAGTGCAAATACGGTTTGCTGTGGCTACTTGATCGGCGGTGTGGCGAAATGGCGCCGATGCTAGGACGCGAAGCTGCCGCCCGGTGAACAGTGTAACGTCTGGGAGACGGCGGCGGTGCGGTGTCGTGCGCTTGTGGCTGCTGCGATGAGCTTGGCGTTCAGTCGTTGGAATGGCTTGCAGCGGCCTCTTGACGCGGTATCCGGGCGGCTGCAAGCGGTGTCCTCCCTCGCGTGTCGCTTGCGGCGCTTGCATTGCAGGATACGCTTCATAGTTTCAGTGGCGCTTAATGTCGAGTGGAAAGCTAAGACCGTTTCCCAGTTTTGTTTGCACCCTGAGTTTGCCTCAGAAAGGTCCGTGTGAATGCGCTGTAAGGCGTCGCTCAAGACGTTCTCCTGGTTTTTGTCACAGTAATTTAACTGGGTGAAAATACGCTACCGCCAGGCCGCCTTCCTGCACTGTCAGACGCAGAGCATCGAGCAGGCTCGGATCACCTGGCTCCCTAGTGGCTATCCGGTCAAGGACTCCGCGAGGTTCTACGCGGCGCCGAATGGAACGCTGCGCATCGTCGACGTGATGCACAAGGACGCCGGGCCGTACACGTGCCGCGCGACGACGAGCGGCGGCCGCGCCGAAGCGACGGTCCACCTGAGCGTCTTCGCACTGCCCTCGGCGAGAATCCACCCGAAGAGTATCCACATCGTCGAGGGCGAGACCTTTAACCTGACGTGCTACGTGGACGGATATCCGACGCCGGAGCCGATCTGGTTCTTCGAGGGCGACCGGCTGTACCCGGACGCGAAGCACAAGATCGCCAAGAGTAGGTTGTCTCCACCAATTCAAACATGAAATCTATGCATGCGTGGGGTCGTGCATGCGTACTTAGCAGCACCACAAGCAGCTGTACACACGAGCAGTGAGCGGTACCGCAAGTGTAAGCATGCATGCGAGTGCCACTCATGCGCACTGAGCGGTGGTGCGTCCTTCAGCATGCCATGTAATGAAAAAGCGTGCATGCTGGCAATCTTACATGCTCACTAAGCTGTACCGCAAGTAGACGCATGCATGCGAAGGTGACAGCAGACACATACATGCGGGCGTCAAGCATGCTTACTAAGCGATCGTGCCACGTGAAGCATGAAATAAAATGTAAAGCATGCATGCGTTAAGTCTTGCATGCACACTAAGCGGGATCACAGGCAGACGCATGCATGCGTTATGCTTTGATGAAGTCCCCTATAGCTCGGAAACGAACGAAACACTGTCACAATGTGGAGATTGCATTAAACTATCCATTGCGCATAGAATAATTGTTTCATTTAGACGAGCTCTCCGTTCGCGGTGCGACGAGACACGACGCGGGCGTGTACGAATGCCGAGCCGTGAATCCAGCTGGAACCAAGACGGACTACGCAACCGTGCAGCTGGCGGGTACGTCTCCATTTTGGCTTAGACGGTTTTACCAGCCGCCCTGGGGTTCCAAATAGATCCGATTACCGGGGGTCCCGAGGGTTTTTGGAGTTCCATGACTCGACGTCTGAGATTTCGTCCAAGCACGCGACATCTTTGTACATCGTCTATGTGCCACTTTAGGCACGCTAAAAACTAAGTTGCTGGGCTACGCGGCGGTGGCGGTTTGCGCCGTGGTGGCAATCGCTGTAGTTTGCACATGCGCGCTCGTGTTTTGCTTCGAGTGCGAGTATTCAAGCATCACCCACATTCACGGCGTTGGAGTGACGGGCAAGGACGGCAAGGTCGAGCAGAAAATGATCAATAGGACACGACATTCCGAATTTCAGTAAGTTTCACCTTGGAGGAAAACTTATTCCCGGCCAGTGGGGGACCTCATCTCCAGCCGGTCCGCTGGTCGACCATTTGGACCGTAAAACCGGTCTCAAGTTTGTACAGAAATTTTGGCTTTAACGGTCCCTATCGCGGCTTTAACAGTGGAAGGGCCCACCCAGAACTTTGTAGGCGGCGGACCTTACCCCCCCCCCCCTGGTCCCTGAGCCGGACCGTTTGAACTCCAAAGCGATAATGGGAATAGATTAAAGGGAATACGAACCACGTTTATGAACCACGTATCACTAAAAGATCTAAGGCAGTCTTGAAGGTAGCTCAATTCGGATTCTGAATGCTGTAGCGTCCGCCGTTATTTTGGCACACTCTTAATGCCGATTTTGAAATTTTATTCTGAAATTCTGATCGTGAAATGAAATGCCCAATCAGAACCCATCCCTGCACGGCATGCATCAGTGATTTTTAGGGTTGGCCGATGGGGGCCGAAGGCCGCTGCGAACGCCAGTGCGGCGAAGTCGAAGAATATCGGAGGCAGTCCTCAGCCGGTTGCCGGTGCTGGCGACGCCATCATCACCGAGAGCGGCTTCACCTTCCCGTTGGACGTCGAGCACTTTGAGCCGAAGGACATCAAGGTAGGCGTGCCGTTAAACCTCCTTATGCGTACGCATTCGATTTAGGTATCTTTCTCGGGCAACTCGCTGACGGTGACCGGCGAGCGAACGGAAGTGGACCCGTCGAGTGAGCGGACGTTGCAAATAACCGGTTTCCGTAGCAAGTACGCCATTCCGGCGCAGATGAAGCTGGAGAGAGTGGAGTGCCACAAGAGCGGTAACGGGCAGCTCGTCATCATGGTTAGTCTGCACATAACCACGTCTAGGAATGCATCGAATGATGAAACATTGCTAAGCGTCGTAGTTCGCTGAAACTTTGACTACATCTTTTTGGCTGCAGTGAGGCCTTGTAGCGTCTAGGGGAACGAACTCCTGCTGCTTCAGCGGATCCAACTCTGTCTGTTCAGGGGATCCGAAAGCGACCGAATGTCACGGTTGTCGTTGTGCAAGTGGACGCCGGGACGCCGAAGAAGTTCGCCAAGCAAGGCGAATCCGCGCTGCTGCCAGGAGACGACGCCAGCGAAGAACCAGGTGAGCAACACTCGTCGGTTCTCGCCGCCATAGCCGGTCTGAATAGAGCGGCTAGGTAGCCGCGGCAAATCGTCGCTTCAGTAGCGATCGGTATTCGGTTGCTGCAGTGGCGGTCTCGGAACCCAGCCGGGCAGTAGCGTGGCAAGCGGACCACCGATTGCTTTACCTTTACGTCTATTTTCTAACGACCGGATTTAGACTTCGGGGATCTCCGTCGTCGGCCGAGTAGCGTCGGCGTCTTCGAGTCACTCGCTTAGCCTCTACCTCGTCAACAACGCTGGGACTCGCCTACGTGCAATCTCGGAGCTTTAAGCCGCATGCCGAATCAGGAACCCTTCTTGCCCAGTTAACTTGTTGTTGTTGTTCGTTTTATGTTGTTGAACTTTTGTTACTAGTTTTGTTTTTTGTTGACTTTTACCGTCCGAAAATACTTGTAGTACTCCTCGCTTCTCATCCTCACCTGCCAGTACTCTACCTTGTACAACTTCTCCTCCTCCTTGTCCGAACGCGTTTACTCGTTTCACCGAGCGCTCGGGTACACACCTCTCTTCTACCGGCATAAGCATCAGTAGTCTTTCCGTATCTACCTACTTGTCTTTTTGCTCGTCTAACCGAATGTGTTTACAATGTATTTCCTCCACTTGGTCGCTTCCTACGTTTCGTGTTTCTTGGTGCCTACGGACGCACTGCCGTTCCCACAGTGCTTAACAAACCACAGCGCAGGGGATTTATAGTGGGTGCCCCCGATAGTGGGTGCCTCTCCTACTTCATTGCTCAGCCGCCTTGTGCGAATGTCTTAAAGTAAACAGAGAGAAGTGTAACTTGCCGCCAACGAAAATAAATTCACTTGTACTTGCGTAATGCGTTCACGACTGCGCTAAAGTGGCGTTACACGAATATCTGAGGACGAAGACGAAGTATTACAAATGTCATAAGGTAGAAAACAGTAACTACACTTTCCGTGTTTACGTGTCGTTCATTGATTGCTTGCTCGAAAGAGGCTTGGTCCCCCCCCCCCTTTAGTATATTTCTGGAGTGTCTGGTTTTTGCTTTTTTTCAGGGGGAAACCACTCGAAAGACGCTTGCCTAGCGGAAGCTCAAGCAATTCGTGAAACCGTTATTCGCCTCGCCTCGGTGTCCGCTCCGAAAACCGACAGTAGAGATGATGCGGACCATCCCGTGCTGTGGGCCGTGCCCTGAATAACCCCTTCCGTGCCGTGGCCACGACGCGGAAAACGGCACGGCTAAATAAACCGGCCGTTTGCCGAGACGTGACCACTACCACGGCACGGCACGGCGCCGTTTTTCGAGACGTCCCTTTGTGATCCCCTGCGTGCCGTGGAGCCGTGCCGTGATCACGCCAGAACGGCACGGCCCACGGCGCATCATCTCTAGCCGACATTAGGTGCATTTTTCTGGTCTCAGTCTTGATCTCGGCTCGAATTTTGAAAACCCCAGCTCTGTAACACACCGATTGCATGATTTAAAGTTCAAGTGATATACTCTCGCTATAGTGATCGAACTTTTTTTGACCGTCGTTTTCCCAGGCTTTTCACTCGTCTTGGCCATTACAAACTTCGTCTTAAAATGTTGGGCGCAGAGCTCGGCAAGGCAGCCTTCACCAGGATGCTAAGCTTTATCCGCTCAGGCTCTCGATTCGGTAAGCTTCCAAGCATGCGACGTTGGTACCCGTGCCCAATACACATCGTCTCGGCTCCGGTACAATTGGATATTGCGCCGGGTTCGGCTTGCCGTCCGGCGCTCTATTTCGGAAGGCTTTTCAGTTTCCAACTAATTAGCAGAGAGAACCTAGAACTTTATTTTTCCATACTCCCTTGCTTCGGTTATTCCCTGACGGCTACGTTAGGGTGTCAGAAGTCTACGGACTCATGGCTAGCCTTGGCGTAGTGTCGCCACAAATCGCTGCGAGTTCGAGACGCTTGCTGTTAATCCGCACGTAGGCGACGATATTCTTTCGATAGCTACCAACGTTTAGGCCATATAGAGTGGAGAATTTCGCAAGGTAATGCAAAACAACGCCTTCGACTGGTTTCCGTTCAGACTGGTCATCGAGAACCATAGCATAAGACGGAAATCATCATATTTAGTCTCAGCATTATGATATTTAACAATGTTCTTCCGGCCTTGTTTACTCAGAAACAGCTCAAAATTGTTAGAGAGAAAACGCTGTTGCTAATGGTTTCCTCGTTATCGTGCTAACCGTGTACGTGTGTCTCTCTTACTTGCCTTCACCTCTACGATGCTATTTTAGAAGCGACAACGCACTTGCAACAAGCGCCCGCAAGAGCGAGCTCCGCCAGCGATCCAGATCTAAGCCGAGGACCAAGGAGAAGTCGGACGAACATTGTATGCTTTCCGATAATTCTCAGGCCTTTCGTGGAACAAAAATGGTACGCGAAAGCGGTGTTGTTTTGCTTAACATGCCAGAGATGTTGCTCGCATCATACCTAATACTTGGTTCGAACTCAGTCTCCGACGTTTTTTATTCTTTAGTTTTTTAGAATGAGCTTTTTTTATGCCGCAATACGAAGTATGAAATGGGAAAGAGCCTTGTGCCCGATGAACCGACTTCTTGAAATTTCCGCGATGTTCCAAACAAGTCCCGCAGGCGAAACCATGAAATATTAGCACGACCATTAGCGAAAAGTGCTGAAATTTATCGCTGGCAGCTCTTTCTCACTTAGTTCACTGGCGGCCAACTCGAAAGCCCTAGTATTTGGACGGCTTTCAGCATTCTGGGTTACTGTCCGCATAATCATGATACCTTATTTTTAGCTCGACGCCGGAACGATGCTGCCCAATGAGTCGCTCCTCGACGTGCTCCGCTGTGCCGACTACGCAACGCTCGTGTACGCCAAACTCGCGGGATCACGTCTGCAACATGTCGGCACGCAGTTTGCCGCACAGCTCGCACGGCTCGCATGCCGTCGCAGGTTCCGCGTGCGGTTCTACTTCGGCTCGATCAACTGCTGCGAGTGGAGTGGGATCGCAGGACATTCGACGTCTAACTGGAACGCTTGGTACCGCGAGGGCGATCAGCATTCGCTTGCGACCGCGTGTCGAAAACTCGCCGAAGCAATCGGACCACACGCCGTCGAGCTCCTGGAGTTCCCGAAGGGCTCGTGGAATGAGGCTGGCATCGGCGTCATCTTCAAAGCCGCCCCCGTGCTGAAGTACGCCGTAGAAGTGCAGGTGCGAGCCATCGCTGACTGCCACAGAACCAGATACACTGGAGCAAAGGACCTCCATGCACACTCCGATGCTTTCATGCGCAACTTTGCCGGCCTAAAGACGCTCCGCCTTTCGCTCGACTACGATCTTCTCAGCCAGTTCGACTGGACGTTCCTCGGTCAGGAATCCGCGCGGGACCTTCGACTCATCAAAGTATGCGACACGACGTCAACATGGCGTGAGCGGGCGGAACGTTGCGCCGAAGGACTCGTTCGCCACTGCCTCACAGTTCCGCGCACGCTCGACGGAGAGCCACTGGTAATCGATTTCTCGGAAGAGAGCTTTCGTGCAGCATTCGCCCGGCAGATTATCGAGGTAAGCACCTGGAAACATCGGAACCTGGTAGGGGTGCGTGCCAGGCAGTCCAATTCAATGCTTCTTGGACTTTGTAGAGATGACGCGGACCCTCCCTGTACGGTACTCTGTGCCGTACCGACCCCCTAGTACCCGTACCTCGCCGCAGTACGACAGAACTGTACGGTACGCAGTACGTTGCAATATTCACGGTTGATGTACCGGTCAGGGCTGCGGGATGAAATTTGACTGATCGAGACCGAGAACAGACCTACGAGACCGGGACCGAGACCAGACTCATGACCGAGACCGATACTTTACATATTTTCGGCCCAAAATCGCCCCACAGCGGCCAAAAATGTAAAAATTCGGCTAATATTGGCCCGCCGCAGGCGACACCAACGAAATTTTGGGTGAAATTTAGCGAAATATAGTGAACATTTCGTAGGTCGGCGCCTGGCGGCGGGCCATTTTGGCCTTTTTCTCTCATGACCGAGACCGGACCCCCCGAGAGTCTCAGTTTTCGAGACCGAGACCGAGACCCGCAGCCCTGGCACCGGTATTTTCCAGTGCCGCAACGAAAAACCGTACCGTACCAAGGCGCCGTACCGCCTTTCGTGCCGTGCTTGCAGCAAAACGGTACGGCACGGTACGGTGGATCTTCGTCATTACAGACCAGCCGCTAGTGGCAACAATGGCGCGTAAACGTCACGGGTCAGTTCCGAGAACATTCTTGAAAATGAAGTAATCTTTTCCTTAAAAAGACTCATGATTTTCTTTCAGCTGCTCAAGGGCTCCGGCCGAAAACTGACTTTCCGAATGAGGACCCCACGAGACGAGCGGCTCGTGCTGGACGAAAGCGACTACACTCGCGACGTCGTCGACGACGACACCACGCGCTACGTCTCCAAGGGCGGCGGTATCGTCGTCGACAAGGGACGCTGGTACCCAACGCTAACCATCCAGAGCACCGACGACGTCCACCGCAGGACGCCGACAATCGAGTGAAGAACCGTGCCAACACCGATTCTTCGACTAACTGACCATAAATCTCGCTTAGTTCTTTCAAGTAATTGCGTCAATCATATTGGAGCTCTGCGTGTATGTCGCCTGCTACTAACTGACTTTTGAGCAATAAAGTTCCTAACGCATGCGCTTCAGCAGGGGAATGGTCGGAAGTACTAGTGACTGCTTGCAGCTCAGGGACCTTGAGAGTAGAAATGACATGAGCTTTTTTACTTCCAGAAAAAGGATAGGCGAACTTTGTGGAGAGTCCGGATGGGCTCTCTCAAAGCCCTAGCAGTGCGTTGCTAGTATTTACCCAGGTGATGGTCGCATCGGTAACGGGGCGGGGAAGGGCTTACCTATTTTTGTTCTGCATGCCGAAATTTGTCCCTTTCCGTAACTTTCAAGCGCTGTTTGAGCAAGACCAGTGTTTCCCATGAACCGGGGTTTTCGCGATGAACTGAACTCGAGCTCAAGTTCAGTTCAGTTCACCGAAGTTCAGTGAACTTGGCAGTTTAGCGAAACACTGAGCAAGACATACCGACGGCGGCGCTGCCACAGCAATTTTTCACTTACGTGGCAAAAGACTTGGTAATTTTGACCGAACGCGCAAGGCTTACTCGAGGGTTGGGCGGATCCCCTTACTTTGTCCTAAGTCTCTGGCAGGAGGGTGGCGTGAAGGGTTCAGTTACTTGCTTCTTCCGTGCTTTCTGTCGCTGACAATTCGACTTCAGTCCATGCTAGGGCGTCGGAAGTCCTAGGAATGGCAGCCTTGGCGTAGTGTCGCCACAAATCGCTGTGAGTTCGAGACGCTTGTTGTAAAGCCTAATTCGCACGTAGCCGACGATATCCTTTAGCTGGCTACCTAAATTTAGGCCATTTAGGTAAGAGAATTTCTTAGAGTGATGCATTACTACGCCTTCTACTTGTTCCCTTTCACGCCGGTAGTCGAGAACCTTGGCCTAAGGCAGAAATCATCACATTTAGTCTCAGCATTATGATATTTAACAGTGTTCTTCCCGTCTCGTTTACTCAGAAACGGCTCGAAATTAGCAAAGAGACGCTTTGAAATTGCTGATGGTTTTCCAGTTATCGTGCTAACCATGTACGTGTGACTTTCTTGCTTTCACGGCTACAATGGATTTTTAGAAGCGACTACGCCCCCGCAACGAGCACGTGCAAGCGAGAGCTCCACCAGTGATCCAGATCAAACTAGAGGACCAAGAAGAGCTCGGACTAACACCGTAGGTTTTCCATCTGTGTCACAGACTTTTTCGTTGACCAAAAATGAATGCGTTTGGCGCAGTCATAACGGTCTCATCCGAAGGAAATGCATTTGGTCCCACCGACCAAAAGATAGTGAAAACGTTTTTTAACTAGCCTATCTAGGTAGCTATTTTACCCTAGAGTTAGCGGGTCGTGAAACGGGACGGGCGTTCCGTGTCCTGAGAAGGGAACGGCCCGACAAGGCAGCGCGGCCAGGACCAGCCGTTTTCCGTTCCTCCTAGCATTGGACGAAGTCACGGAACGGCTAGAAGGTTCATGCCGTTCCGTGCCGTTTTAGTGGAAAACGGGACGGAAAACGGCCGTTTTGGACGCCGTTTCGTGCTGAGGCCGTGCTGGCCCGGCTCAGAGACCGGCACGGGGGACCTAGGACGTGACGGAGAACGACACGGAGGGTCCAGGACGGAACGGATCCCGGCACGGGGGTGTCGCCGCTAACTCTAGCAACATGGAAGTGCCACTCGACGAAACACATTAAAACTATGTACTCAGTTCTGAGTACGAGAGTGCCAAGTACTCAAGCTCTAAAACTATGTACTCAGTTCTGAGTACGAGAGTGCCAAGTACTCAAGCTCAGACTCATCCGTAATTACCGAAACCCTGGCCATTAAAATTTCTTTACTGATTTGGACCTTATTGTCTGGTTTTAGCTCGACGCCAGAATGATGCTGCCCAACGAGTCGCTCCTCGACGTACTCCAGTGTGTCGACTACGCAACACTCGTGTACGCCAAGATCGCGGGAGCGCGTCTGCAACACGTCGTCACGCAGTTTGCCGCACAGCTCGCATGCCGTCGCAAGTTCCGCGTGAAGTTCTACTACGGCACGATCGAGTGCTACGAGTGGGATGGGATCGCAGAACCAACGCTTGCTTGCTACGCTTGGTACCGCGAAGGCGATCGGCGATCGCTTGTGACCGCGTGTCGGCAACTCGCCGAAGCGATTGGACCACACGTTGTCGAGCTCCTGGAGTTCCCGAAGGGCTCGTGGAATGAGGGTGGCATCCTTGTCATCTTCGAAGCCGCCCCTGTGCTCAAGTACGCCGAAGAAGTGCAGGTGCGAGACATCGCTGACTACCACAGAACCAGACACACTGGAGCAAAGGACATTCATGCACACTCCGTGGCTTTCATGCGCAACTGTGTCGGCCTGAAGACCCTCCGCCTTTGGGTCGACTACGACCTTTTCCGTCAGTTCGACTGGACGTTCCTCGGCCGGGAGTCCGCGCGTGACCTGCGACGCATCACCGTGTCCGACACGACGTCAACGTGGTATGAGCGGGCGAATCGCTACGTCGAAGGACTCGTC
>JNEY01000825.1:87978-97987 GCA_020875895.1 Aphelenchus avenae
CGCACGCATGCACTCTTCCGCATGCGTTACTGCTTAACACGCTTAAGCGCATGCATGCGTGCTTTCGCATGCGTGACTGCTTATTACGCATCAGCGCACACATGCACTCTTCCGCATGCGTTACTGCTTAACACGCTTAAGCGCATGCATCACGCTTCCGCATGCGCTTAACACGCTTAAACGCATGCATGCGTGCTTCCGCATGCGTTACGGCTTTGAACGCATAAGCGCACACATGCACGCTTCCGTGTGCATAATGATTTTAAGCGCATGCAAGCACAAGGTTTCCGCATGCGCTACACAGAACGCACGTATGCATGTCATGCAAACTTCGACGTGCGTTTCTGCTTTGTGTGCATGCAGTTACCGGTGGGTCAGCACACTTCGTTATGGTGATCATCTCGATTGCCCCTAGTCTCTCAACTTTTTATCGAAGACATACCGGAGTTCTACACGCTCTCTTTCAGGCCTCGATGGAGTGCACAACGGCGCACAAGGCTTCCCTAATGGTCAGCAACTGCGCTTGGGACAGCCTGCCACAGGACCAGGAGCGGGATGCGGACCGGGAGGATGAGGGCGGCTGGCGCGAACCGCAGTACCGCTTCTTCCACGGTCTTGTACCGTTCAGCCTAGCCGGCGATGATGGTGGCTGCTGCAGCGACAGCGGCCCGTTCTTCTGCTACAGACGAGGCGACGCAGTGCGCCAGAAAGACTACGAAAGCGGTCGCCGCAGGTGAAAGCTGCATTGATGTTCCCAGTTGCTAACTTTAGCCGTTTAGCCACTCTCTATCGAGCTCTCGCAGCCGTTCGCCGCACAGCCGCTCTCGTAGCCGTTCCCGTAGCCCTTTGCCTCGCAGCCGCTCTCGTAGCCCTTCGTCGTGAAGGCAACCACTGAAGCCGCCATGCACCACACGCTTCGACTCCACTCCATGTTCCCTCTACGAATAAATGCCCTACCTGTATGCGTGCTTCCGAAACACACATTTTTTCTTGCTTGTAGAAACCTGCAATTCCCCTTCGGCTTTGATTACCGTGAATTGTCTTTTTGTGTTTCTCGACGAACATCGTCTTTGATCCTCAGTTGTGCCTCGCTGTCTTCCTGCCGTCTCACGCCTTAAAACTCTTGCACTTATAGTGCATTCGATTGTGTTTCATCGTGGTTCGTTGTGTTCCATAAACTTTTCTCAGGAACGCACTTTGACTAGTTTTTCGTATTGTGGCGCATGGATCGACCCTATGGATACGCAGTTTTGGTGTTGCCTGTAGCAAAACAAACAAAGTTCAATGCAACGTGTCCAATACAGTGCTTGCATTGTGAGAGAGAAGCTTACGCAGATTTAAAGTCATCATCACGCGGAAACGGCTAAATTTCGTTAATGGGGTAGCTCCTAAGCTCATGCTCCATGTTAATTCGTCATCTCGAAGATCGGTTCGGCGAGAAACCTAGGTTTTTGGTCCTGTTGGCTCGTGAAACACGAAAGCTCATGGAACTGCAGTCGCAGGCGGTGCGTCGATTTTATTGATGTCATGCTAGCCGATATTTTAAAGAGCTCCTTGCAGATATTGTCCGTTTAGTTTCGCCAATTTCCTAGCAAAACGCCCTGGAAGCGTTAGCCAGCCGTAGCCCAAGCGACGTCCATTCACCCGAGAGCTTTCCGTTCGAGTCTCTGGCGACTTGTCCACCTCGTGGAAGAGTGCAGAGAGGTCAGCAAGCAGAAGTGGAGCAGAGTGCATCAGTGCAGTGGAGGTGGCGAGAGCACGCGTTCGCACTGATTCACTTAACAACATGAGGGGACAAGTGCTTGTTGGTCAAGCTAGTAATTTGCATATTGCACACTTAAATGTGCAAGCTTTCCACTAACTGCAAACTGAGCAAGACCATACTCTGACTGTTGGAAAAGCTAAAAACAATTAGCCGATTAAGTCAAGTTGCAAACATTAGTCAGCAATTGAACAGCATTTGAACGTAGCGGACATATTGCAAAATTTACCGCAGTTTGCACAGTGCGCGTTTGCATATTTGCTCTTCACTGCAGTTTCCATTTTTTCCAGAATGTCCGATGAACCTCCCGCTCGAAAGCGTTGCCGCTCGGACGACTCATCGGACGAAGAGCTCTCGAAGAAACCGAAATTCCAAGCGTCCGCTAGCGGCTTGCAATGCGGCAGTCATTTGCAAACGAGCATCGACGAGGGCATCCGACAGCTGTGCGCGTATCAGTCGGATCTTCAACGAGGCTGCGTCGTTTCAAAGGGAAGTATTCTGGCCGTACTCGACGCAGTCCGCACGGAAATTATCGGAAGCGCCGCAAGTTATAAGGTAAGTTTTGAGTCGGACAAGAAGTCCTTTTGAGGTCGGACAATAAACCGTCTAAAGTTCGGAAAAAAGCGCCACGAGATCGGACTAAAACTCGCCCTGCGATAGGAGGTGGGATAGAAACGTCCTCAGGTCGGAAAAGACCAGCATAAGGTCGGACAACAATCCGTGCTGGGTTGGAGCACATCAAGCTTTGTTTTTAACGTTTAGCATCCGCTGCGACTGGCCTTGCCCGACGAAGTCCTCCTCGACATCCTCGTCTACCTGGACCGGCTCCGCCTCGAGAAGCTGCAGCACGCCTCCCGCAGGTTCCGGACGGTCGTCGACTTGCACATGACGGACGTTTGCTACCGCATCATCGACGTCGTCCACATTCAGCGTGGGCAATTCGGTAAGCGGAGACATCGTACTCCATACGGTACCGGACCCTTTCGTAGAGTACTGGCCGTCGTACCGTGCTCCGTACCTAACTTGATCGCCCCGTACCGTAGCGTATTGCCCCCCCCCCCCCCACCACGTACCGTACTGAACCCGCTGTGCCAGTTCTGTGATGTACTGACTCCCTGTACGTACTGTCCATCACACACTCTCCCCGCCCCAGTATTCGGCTAATTGCTGACGATCCATATAGCAACCGGGTCGCGTTGTAGATCATACCATCACTGCGTGGATCGGCAACCGGGAGTACGGCGGCCCGTTCTCCGACACTCCGTTGCTGACCAGCGACGTCAGCGAGCGCGGTGAGCGGAGGACGATCATCGCTTCGAAGCTGAGCAACTACAAGGACCACATCGTAGACGTGTTGGCCAACGTGTGCCGGAACGCCAACTTGCTCGTCTGCAAGATCACCGGCGAATCCCTGTCTGAGGCCTGGTTGGACCTGCAAGAGACGTGGCCGAAGCTCTTGCCGGCTAGCGCCAACCGCATGACGATCTCCGAGCTCGTTCTCGAAGGATGCACTGTTGAAGTTCCGCGCGACGGCAGTACGACGCGGGAGACGATCGTCATGAGAATGCTCGAGGCATTTCGGCGGGTGCACGGAGTCCGCTTGAGGTACGCATTGGGTTCTTGACTGGCGCGACCACTAAAGTGTTCGTGTAGACGACGAGGCCCGCGTGACGTACTCCGTGCTAAAGATCGGCGCTGGTACCCCGTGCCGTACCCGTTCCCGTAGTTGACCCACCCGTGCCGTACCCGTACCCGTGCCCCCCCCCCCCTCCCGTGCCATGTAGCCGTGCCGTGGTGGACCCAAGAATGCCGAGCCGTGTACATTAACACGGCTTGGGTTGGCACGGCTCGTCGAAATACGGCTTGTTTTTGGCACACGTGTCGTACCCGTACCCATGGAGGACTCTCCCGAGCCGTGTTGCCGTGCCGTATAATGCGGGTACGGGTACGGGTTTGGCCCGTACGGGCGCCGAATCTACTCCGTGGCGTACTTACCCATTGCTGGAACGTAATCGGCAATACAGTACGGCACGGTTCGGCGCATCATCTCTAGCCCTGTGCACGTACTATGGACTGAGTCTTTTGCCAAATCGTACCATTCCGTTCATCTATTAGTTTATTTTCCGTTCCCATTATGCGCGCTTCGTTGCATAGGAAATAGTATAGGTTCCCACCACTCTTGAATTCCTCCAACCTCATTTCCAAGCCGATCGTTAGGATAGTTTTTTAGCGTCGACGTTAGATCGTATGGAAGCGATGAGGACCACCGGGATGACCACCGGGACGACGTATTCACAGACCGATTCCTGGAGTTCTGCGCGGCACACGAGATCGGCTCGGTCCACCTCTCCGACTGGGACAAGGGCATTACCGAGAAAGGCGTGATCGACTTCCTGCTGAACGCTCCAAGCGATCGCAGCAAGCGGGAACTGTCGTTCAGCGGTCTCCGCCCTGTCACCGCAAGGTTCTACGATGCCCTCGTGAAGGTACGCATTTTTGGGCTATGGAAAAGTACATGCCCTACGTGCAGGCATGCCGCATGCATGAACGCATGCTGGCCAGGCATAGAACAATCCTAAGCTAACGAGCAACTTACTTAATAGCTCGCATGCATGCTTCGACCAAGCATGCTTCCGCACAACTCAGTATACATGCAGGCACACATGCATGCTTCCGCATACGTTACCGCTTGGCATGTGTGTACACACGCTAACATGCTTTGCCTGTGTTACTGTTTAGTACGCATGCCAACCCTGTGCAACCGGGCCATCGGCTCGCGGGCCGGGCTGGGCCCGGGCCTTAAGTTTGCAGACCTGGCCGGGCCCGGCCTATGGTAGGCCCGGCCCGGCCCGGCTCGGCCCGGTAGGGCCCGGTGTGATGCTTGAAAATAGGCAAATTTCATCAAAATCTTAAGCAATTTTTGCCAAGCAAGCCTGAAAGTTACAATGCCGGCGCCTGCGGCAGGCTACTTTGTGTAATGAGTATCAAACTTAGTGCATTAAACTCGCCGTACAGAGCAAAGTTTTACCTGTAGAAAAATACCCAAGGGTGGACCAAAGGCACTTTTTGGTAACTTGTCGGAACGGGTTTACCGGGCCTTTTAGGCCCGGCCCGTCCCGGGCCCGCCTCCGGGCCGGGCCTCGAACCTGAGGCCCGCGGGCCGGGCCGGGCCTCGAGTTGAAGGCCCGTTGCACAGGGTTGATGCATGCTAGGTGACCCCTATCCATCAACGAAATATCTAAGTTATACACAGTCCGTTTCAGGCCTCGACGGAGTGCGCAACGGCGCACGCGGCTGCGCTAGAGGTCGACGACTGCGACTCCGGCAGTCTGCCACAGTGGCACATTCGCGACGCGGACAAGGAGGCGTACTGGGGCTGGGGCGGCACGCGGTACCGCTTCTTCCGCGGTCTCCTACCGTTCAGCATCACCGGCGAGAGCTCCTGCAGCGGCACGTTCTTCTTCTACAAACGAGGCTCCGCAGGTTATTACAAGGACTGCGTGAGTGACGACGAAGAGGAGCACGACGGAAACAACGAGGAGCAGGTAGACGGACACAACCACAAGGACTACGATGGACATGACGATGAGGAGGAGTACGACGGGAACGACGAGGAGCAGGTTTACGGACACAACGACGAGGAGTACGATGGAAACATCATGGAGGTGGAGTACGACGGAAACGACGAGGTGGAGTACGACGGAAGCCGCGATGAGGAGTACGACGGAAACGATGAGGAGTACGACGGAAACGATGAGGAGCAGGAGTACGACGACAACCAGGAGGAGGATGACGGGATCGACGAGGACGACGAGGACGGAAACCATGTCGAGTTAGGCGACCTGGAGCTCCTAGATGAGTGTTAGATGGCAATGTATATGTGCAAATTTTCCGGTGTTACCGGCGGCGTAACAGTGGAGCTTTAATAAAGTAGGTATATCCAAGAATAAACGTTGCCTTCAAAGAGCGCTTTCAGTTCTAGTTTGCATTACTGCAGAAATCTATGGCGAAACCTGTGCGTCGCTTGCATTCATTCATTGCAAGTTGAACCCCCCCCCCCCCCAAAGTGGTCCCTAACCGTTCTTGTGCCGTAATAGCTAGGCGTTGGCGAGACTAAGCCTAAGCTTAAAGCAATGAAACACGTGTGGACAGCTAAGTCTCCTGGTTTTCTCCTTAGTCGTACACAAGGCTCTTTGAGCTCTTGCAGTACCGACAGTCGAAAAATTCGACTTTAACTGTACATTGCTTGCATTCATTGTCGCAAGTTAAGGTCCCCAAGTGATGCCAGGTTTTAGCGTTCCTAAGCCTAAGCTTATAGCAACGACACGTGTGGGTCTCCTCGATTCCTCCTTATGTTCTTTGAGCCGCATTGTGGGCATATTATGCTGTACCGATAGTCGCAAAATCCGAGTGTCAAGATGTATCTTCAGTCACTTATGGACTGGCGAATTTCAATTGGCTTAGCAAACTTTTCGTTCGTTTAAACAAAGCTGCATTGTTCCAATCCGTTTCTAGTAGGGATCGGCGTACCCCCCTCGCGACGTTAAGCCGTTATTTCCGTTATCGGAGCCTCTTATCACGGCTAATAACGGCTTTTCGAAAAACCGTTATGAGCTAAAAGCCCAGCACGGCGCCTTCACAGGACCACCTTCGGACACGATAGGGCGGCCTGTTCAAAATTGTAAAGAACCAGTATACCTATGTGACGCTTACCGCTTGAAGTGTTTTTCCACCTTAGCGTGATGTAGGCGACATTGCCCAAAAAATCTGTGAAGCTTTAAAAGCGATTCTCCTTGCTAAGGCGCACGTTAGCCCAAGCATACCTTAACGACTGTGCACGCGACTCGTACTGGAGGACCTCACTTCGGCCCAAGCACAAAACCAGTAAACAAAAATCGGCGAAATCAGACGTAAATTTATCCGCCGTCATCTGACAAGCGCATCGTGCGACAACGCGGAACAGCGACTCCGTCAAGCGCTTCCGACAGCGCCTCGGAACGCGACAGACTGCAGAGTGCTCTTTTTGCGGGTGCTTATTGAACCAGAGTCGTGCTGTAAGGACAAACCCGTCATGCGACGATGTGTTTGCACTGGCGGGAACGTTAGCCTCATTTGGGAGTAGTTTACAGCAAAAAAAAACTACTCGGAGTTTTTGTTCAAGTTAAGTAAGCAGGGACGTACATGAAAAACCCAATGCTACGGGAGCCGAGGATAAGTGGTTTGCACAAGCGGGAACGTTAGCTTCACAAATGAGTGGCTTGGAAAAGAGACTGAGACGCATCGGCGCAGCGAGTTCTGCTCGCGAGGCTAATGTCCCGCCAACAAACGCCTCATTGAGGTGGGCTACATCCCGATGGAAGACTATCACGAATCCGCCGCTAGCGCACGATAAACGGACGTATTTTAGAAAAGGGGCCGGGTTTGAGCCTGGGGGACCGGGGCCAAAAATCATGGCCCCGCACAGGGTTGACGGGCGCCACGAGTGTGTCGTGTTTGCATAGGCAGGATCGGTGGCTTTAGGAGAGTAAATGAACCGCTTGCGACTGTTATATCGCGCTACACAAAGACCGACTGCGGCCGCGCCACATGCAACTACTCCACGGGTGAAGTTAGCGAAAAGCGACTCAAAGCTTGGTAAGGCAGGCGATTCGGTTTTGTAAGGCTAAATGACCACATGCGCTAGATATGTTGATGGAAATGGTCCTAGTGTGGTGAGACATCAAATGATCATAGCCAATGGTGCGCATACACTGGCGGTTCAGTACCACGCATGTGGCTCGGAACACCATTACTGGTCCAAAGAGTAGTTCGTACAGCGGCAACAGTGTGGAATGGAATTTTTATAAGTTTACAATGCACATTGAACTGAGAGCGAAGTTGGAATTTCGGAAGGGCAGATTCGCTAAAAACTGCTATCGTGCGATAAATGTAGTTGGTTACAACGAATTTTATGGCAGCTTCACAGGTCTTGACGCTCCTTCTCGCGCTTCCACTTTTGTATATACGCAAGTTCCTCGACCAGTACTTCCGCTGGAAAATGTCCCTTCTCGATGTTGTCCCGAGTTAGCTGAATTCTTCGATGGATGTAGTCCACAACAGCCTCGCGCTCCGAGTCTTCGTAGTGCATCTTCTCGGGGTGCCTGAAGCTCAGGCGGAAAACGGCGGCCGAATTGCGCTGATAACGGATAAGCTGCTTGACGTCTTCTTGTCTAAATACCGAAATTCTTGTATTAAGTGTGGACGGTCAAAGCGGTCTGACATAGACTTCGTATTTTTTATGTTTGTAACGCTTTTTGAAGCTTCTTACGTTGCATTGAAGCTACGCTGATGCATTTTTTGCGCATGTAGCATATTCTCAACCAGTGGCGTGCCGAGATGCGAATTTAGGGGAGGGGTCAAGATCTTAGAGTGGGCCAAGATTTTGACCGCCATAAAATGTCCCTTGGCCCCCATCGTATCGCCTATACGATTGCGGCCGCCTTCGGGTCTCGTCAGGGTCTTCCCTTTGCTACTATTTGGGCCTTCGAAATTTAGGGGGCATTCCCCCTGCCCCACTGTCGGTACGCCGCTGTTCTCAACTTTACAACGCATGCAGATTTCTGGGATTCACGACTGTCTCTGTGCCCTCAATGCGTTTCGCTTACCTGGAGCTTGACGCAGCCTTGGTGAGTCGCCATATAAAGTCGGAAGCAACTATCGCTTGCACGTAGAGCTCGCTGCCAGCTATTGGTTCCACCGGCACCTCTGGTAACAGGTTGAGGTCGATTCGCACAATAGCGCGAAGTTCCTCGCTGGACGGATCGTGGCCGGGTCCGACGTACACTTGGCGCTGCACTCCGCCGTTGTAGTTGATGAGTCCCTTGTGGCGCATATCTTCGGACAAGTTCTCGAACTTCGCGACAAGTCCCTGTAGTTCTTCACGGAACTCCGGTGAGAGATAGTCTAAAAAGCCAATGATCCGCAAATTTAAGGCACGTACCCATATTTCTCACTTATCACCAGCCCGTAGAAGGTTATGTACAGCCAAAGTTTAGCGTGTTTCATTTCTTTCCAGGTAGCTAGCCCGTTCAAAAAGGTCATTTAAAAAAGGTTTAAGAAAACTAGAAGCTTCGACTTCAGCGGACCCAGCTAAGAGGAGAAAATGCGGCAGGGCTGTGATGCGTGCATTGACGCCATGAGTTCTGCGAGAGAGTTCTACAATGCATGCTCCGGTATTCAGTGCCCCCATGTGATGTTAGTCACTTGCTGACTCCCCCTCCCATCACACAATGCAGTCCCCCCGTCGAGTAGCTGTATCCCATACTTCCCAAATTCGGATCGCGACTTTAAAAGCCCGAAGAACCCCCAACCTGTCTGAACCGTTTTAGCTACCATTTAGACTAAGTCCTGTTTACGAACAAAGTAAAAGTTTTCGGGTTGTTATTATTAAAGACGGAGACGTCAAAGAAACGGCATTGTCACGTCTCGCAGTCATGTTCACTCACCTTGGTCAAGGTAGAGATGAGCTAAGTAGACGACGTTACGCACGGTAGTGCCGAATCCCAAGGCGAAGTCCTTATTTGCTTCGAGGAAGCGCTCGATCTGAGTCCAGTGAAGTAGTGCCGGAACGATGCCGATCGTAATGGAGGCGCGTTCCCCCTCCCGGTTGAGCAGGTAGGCAAGTGCGTACGGGTCGCTAGCCTGTTGAAGTTGCGACCACACTTCCTCGTGCTTCTTCTGACGGTTGCTTGATGCCGGTACGAGCACGAGGAAGACTCTCAATAGAGTCAATGGGGCCATCTCTGTATGTCCGGCGGATTAGCCAACAGTTGCCAATGTGTCTACAATGAAAACATGAAGCGTCAAAAACATTCCTTAAACCGCGAAACGTTCAATCTTTACGGTTACGTCGCTCGAATCCCCACTTCGAGTTTACAGGTTTTTAATGAGCTTAGAACACTACGGGATAGTCACCATTGGTCACTTAATTTGCACAAGTGTTGACGATTATTTGGCCGTTTGGGGTACACTTTTCAAAATTTTGATGAAAAAAGTATCCACGTTCGCCCAGCCGAAGCTCCCAAAGTTACGTACAACGTCCGCGTCCAAAGTCCCACGTCCAAATAGAGGCCCACTACGGAAATACAGTACTAGCGTGTGGGCTGCGCTTCATCATCCGGCGCCGCTTTTTTAGGTTACTTTTGCAAGAAAATATCTCCTTCTTGCCCGCTATGCACGTGTGTGCCTAACAGTACCCCCCCCCCCCCC
>JNEY01000827.1:29129-44161 GCA_020875895.1 Aphelenchus avenae
CGCTCTTAATTAATGGAGCCAAAGCCAGCTGATGCGCGTGTGCTCAAGCCGCTCCTGGAGCTCAAGGCTGTCACAAAGCCGGCGGACCTGCACGCGATGCTCAACAAAAAGGAATATGAGGTTGTGTCCGTCTTCACAGAGCGGAAACCCACAATTTACGTCGTCGTTCGCCACAAGTATCCATTCGAAATCGAGGCCGCTGACGATCCGGATGGCCCACCTGCCCCGAAGAAGGCGCGAATTGCGAAAGAGGAAACCGAAGAAAGCCAAGAATAGTAGTGCTAGTTAAGGCGTCACCATGTGGATTCTTAGCCACCAGTTGATGGAATAAAAAAATTAGTTCATTTTGCGTTCTCGGATTTATCGTTGCCATATTCAGGATCAGCATTGCGGAAACCCCCGGGGTGTCAATTTTCTTCCCGATTAAGCAACTTTGGCGCTCTTTTACAATAGGCCCATACTTGGAATGCGCGCGCAAAGTTCGTCGCGCGCGGGCAGCGCTGTCGAGACTCGCTGGCCGCCCGGCTGCCGCCGATGGACGCCGCGCGCTGACTTGCTCTCGCAGCCATTTCGCCGCCGGCTGGCTGCCTCCAACACCTGACGCATGCGTCGGCCGTGGCCGACTGGCTTTAAGGTTGAAACGGCCGCCGAATTTCCACTTAGCGGCGGCTCGCCGAACAGCTGTTAAGTGCACTTGCACTTAAAAACGAAGTTTTCGGGAATCTATTCCTCCTGTCGTCAGTTCTTACACTGTTGATCGTTAATTAGGTAATAAATTTGTTGGTCACTAGTGTGCAAAAATAAAGGCACATCTTCTATTAGAGGCGCATCTTCTAATAGAGGCGCATGTTTTGCCCATGTGCAAAAATAGAGGCGCTGCGCCTCTATTAGAAGAATTACGGTATGTACAGCGGTTTGCCCTGGTTATGAGCATGAGCGGTTGAGGAAATACGGTAGATCAAACAGCAAAAAAAGGTGTGTGTAGATGGTTCTTGTTCGCATAGGGGGAGATCCCTGCAAGTTCAGATTAGCACAACAACTTTGAGTTCTGGTTCAAGACTCCTGGTGCTTTATTCACCACTTCGAACATTCATTTCCTACACGATCAAAGGCGCAATTTTAGGTGTTCATGCTACACACAAGCGAAGCGAGTATTTTCCTGCGCAATAAGCTTGCAACAGAGTCTTGTATAAACGCTTCTCGGGTCATTACCTGCACCATCCGGCATTCAAACTGCACACAAGCGACCATCGTAGCCAGCTGCGATCTTGCTCACCATCTAGAGTCCAGGATTTGAACTGTAGAGTCCACTGCGAGCTTTCGTTTTCTAGGCGGAAAGGGCGTGATAGTAAAGTTCCTGCTACACAAAGATGCGGCAGTTTAATTTTTCTTTTAGTAAGCTTTGCAATAGAGTGTTCCATAAACACTTCCTGGGACATTACCCGCTCCAGCACACGTTCAAGCGGCACACCAGCGATCATAAATCGCCTCACAAAGGGCCATCACATCATCTTACGACCGCAATTTGTCCGCACATCATGCGGGCTTTGAGGGCAATTTATTTGTCGGACGCATATGCGGCCATCACAGTTCGGCGGAAAATATTTTTCCTTCAATGTGCTCCGCTCTCGCTCGAAGATTATGCCCTCAAGTGGTGGCCGCATGGAGGTACTCTGCCGAGAGCCGCTCTCTTTCTCCCGCGATACGGAGTCCTCCCGTTCCTCGTGGGCCCAGGACGACACGTACCTAAACAGGTTTCCCTTTTAATTCTAGGCCTAAGCCTCAAGATCAGCAAAAACTTAAGCCTAAGTTTAGTAGGTACTTAGGTTTAGGTCGTTTATTGAATTTTTAGGTGCCCCTAGCTCAGATTATGCCCTCAAGTGGGTCGCCGCATGGAGGTAATCTGCCGAGAGCCGCTCTCTTCCTCCCGCGAGAGCCGGGGCCACGGGGTCCGTTCGTTTCTCGTGGGGCCATGAGGACTGAGAGTGCTATTTGAGCCCTGTGCCGCCGTGGGATTTCGTGCGCACCGTTCCACGGCGGGCGCATCGATGGCATCCGCCTGGGAAGGCCATGAAGAGAGCCTGGGGACCCTGGAAAGGACGGGAAATTCCATCCTCGTTAGGTGCCAATGCCACGCAGAAGCGTGCCGACGCGGTGGCACTTGAAGGATGCCGACATTGGCGGCGAAATGCCACACAGGAGCCCGATTGTAACTTAATATATAGGCGTCAGTTCCGTTTTGTGTTTCTGCGACACTGCTGTCGTTGTTTTCTCTACGTTTCCGGTGTTGTGGAAGCGGTATTTGACTGATAGCGAGACGGTTGCCTTCGAGGTTCTTTGGCGCTTGCTTTCGCGATTAATGACAAGACGTAGACCCCTCTTTCGCTACTGCAGGCTGAACATGTTTGCCGCCTGTAGGGGGCAAACAAGGCCTTACCCGAATTGAATTTTCTTTCGAAAATCGTCACAAGCGTGCTTACCAGTAGCTCTAATTCACTATGAAAACATATTGCTTTCTCAAAGAACCTAGCACACACTGTTCGCTTAAGCTTAGCCTTGGAGCAGAGCATCGCAGCCTGGTATTCGTCGAAGCGAAGCCATGCCCAATCGTGAAGCGCTGCTTTGTCCAGCGTTCCATACTCGACCTTGCAACCTCGGCTTTCCGCATGTGCGGCTTGCCGTGTAGCAGATGTTTCCTTGACTAAAGTACCTATGCGTCTCTCTAGAAGATAATTAGATCATCGAATGGCCGCTGATGTGTCAAGTCTTATTTGGCATTCATCGGAAAAGGTACTACGTACGACCCGTCAGTTAAATCACTTTCTTAGCTTTCTTTCACTAGTTTGTCTTCCATTTATGGCCCTGTGCCATAGTAAGGTGTGCCCCTGAACGGATCCTGAACTGTGAAAAGGGACAGGTCAGGCTTAATACGCATGAATCCTGCGCTCTTACGTGGATGAGACACCTCTTTATTCAGGGCCATCTCTTATGCGGATGTACTTTTAACTTTTCGTGCAAAACAGCTGAGTAAAAGCGAAGACGTCCTGCGGACCTCACTCACGCCGGTAAATCAAGTTTTCTCCCGCGAGAAGCGATCGAATTAGCACTTGTCGCGTAGCATTCGACGCTCGTTACTCATTGCTTGTCACTCGTGTTGTCCTTCTAGCGTCTCACACGTCGGCGCAATTTGCTCATTAACACGTGTTACCATTCCGCTCCTTCCTCCTCATTTTTGCTTCCTCCTTCTCCTTGTCGCTTTCGAAATGTGATACGCGTCGTTTGCAACAGGCCGACAGGAACTAATGAGCGGTGCTTTTTGGTCTTTGCCGGCATGACTGCATTAGCGCGTCGCTTCGGAGATCCATGGCGTTTTTGCCACGAGGAACTGACGAGTTCAATTACCTCTTTCCCGATGCTCTCTTGAACTCCCACTTGAGCGCATGCGCAAGCATTCGGGCACCGAGCGAAGGAAACAAAAATAGCTATCATAAAAATGATACCCGTCCAAAGTAAAGACATGACCCGATTCTGTTTCGCCCTCTTGCAAGCTACGCGAAGCATGCTATAGCGGGCTCGCTATGGCATATGAGCAGACCCCGTGACCCCCGCTCCCTCCCCCTCCCTCGCCCCCCAAATGTACCCCATGCAAAAATGGACGCTACTTTCGGATCCTCTATGCTTTGAAACCCTTTTAGCGTATATTTGAGGAAGTATCGCCTTCTCACCGGCTATGGGCATTCGTGCATAGCGCTCGCTATCGCAAGTAAGCAGGAGTCAGGTTTGGAAACCCGAACGGCCATAACTATTTTCGGAGCCAATCAGGTCGGTTGAAACTTTGCGCTTTCACATAGCTTTAGGCACTCAACGGTTCGCGAGCTAATAGCGAATCATGCACGCTCACTGAATTGGTCTGAAAAATAGAGGTATCCCGGATACGAGGACAATCGCTCTTAATACCTCGTTCCGTTAGAATGATTAATAGATCGGCAGCTTTTATCTTTTTGCCTCGGCACCATTATTTTCTCATGCACGATCCTTCTGNGAGCTCTTGGATTCATCGTTGAGATATTCGGGACGAGCATTGTCGAAAACCCCGGGGTGTCAAATTTCTTCTCGATTGTACAACTTTGAAAAATTCCATTAAAAATTTCCTTAATTGGATACGTGCGCAAGGTTCGTCGCGCGCGGGGCGCTGTCGAGACCCGCTGGCCGCCCGGCTGCCGCCGATGGACGCCGCGCGCTGACTTGCTCTCGCAGCCATTTCACCGCCGGCCGGCTGCCTCCAACACCTGACGCATGCGTCGGCCGCTGGCCGACGGACTTTAGCGGTGAAACGGCCGCCGAATTCCGACTTAGCGGCGGGCCCCGTGAACAGCTGTTAAGTGCACTTGCACTTAAAACTGGTAGTTTTCCGGTATCTATTCCTCCTGACCGCAGGCGATTGCTACCTGTATCTACCGCCGGCTACATGGCTGAACGCTCTAGAAGACTGCTCATCCCGTGGCGGGCATTTGGCATCCATTACCAACGCATTCGTAAACGTGTTTCTCCCTACGCTACCGAAGAACACATGCGGTAATCCGTATAGCAACGATATTCATGATTATTGGGTCGGCGCCAGCAAAGGACTTTCGTCGCGAAACTGGACGTGGTGCGACGGGAGCGAGTTTGCTTACACTGACTGGGGTAAGAGCGATGCTTTTCTGGTTGGCCGGCGATTAACATCGTTCCTGTTCGACTTAGCATCCTGTTCGACTTAGCAGCGAATGTTTTAGTTTCGCTAAACTTTGCTAAACGAAAAATTGTTTTAGCACCAGGGACTGCCTAAGGTGATGGACAGTCCTGAGGTCACAAACCAAGGCTCGCTGTATAAAATTTCCAAGCAGTTCACTACGCCAGCTAAGATTTTCTCTTTTGTTTCCCCAGTTGGCTACTTGCTCAGCGGTAGAAGCGTCCGAGACCACCCGAATCTAGGAGAAACTCCGGGTACGTCGACACCACTTTGCCTAGTGCTTAGCCTGACATACGGGCACTGGTACGCACGCAACTGTTTGACAATATTGCCGTACATCTGCAAAGTGCCGGCAGTGTCGAGCCATGCGCCGGCGCCAACACAGTGTCCTTCCGGTTGGATATATTTGAGCAGTTCGAAGAAGTGCTACAAGGTACGGCAGATTTCATGGTCTAGAAACTTCCCCCTTTTGCCTCCTAGCTGGTGTTCGATGTCACGTTCGATGAAGCTCTCGTTCAATGCCAAGCACACGGTGCTTCACTAGCGTCAATACACGACGCTGAGACAAATGCGCGCCTCACAGGCAGGTTATCGGCATCTTGGGGTCCGGGCAAAAATTTCTTGCATCGCCCACCTTTAACCCCTCCGTTATCCACCGCAACAGTTTACTGACGAGAAAAGAATTGCGACCTGACGAAGGGCCCGCCCCCACCCAGTTACATCAAACAATTAACGGATGCTCGTTTAATGCCTACATTGCCGCACGCTTTAGAAATGGTGACCGTCCATAACCATGTCAACTGCTCGGACTGGCAAATAAATGCGTTGATTGGATTGCACGATCCCACAAAAACCCGTCGTTGGGAGTGGGCAGATGGCAGCCCTTATGACTGGACAAACTGGTCAGCAGGACAACCCGACAACGACGAGGGTGTCCAGTACTGCGTTCGGCTGTTGAATGACTGCGGAGAGTCTACCGCAATGTGGGATGATGTCGTCTGTTGGGCGAAGTTCCGTTCAGGAATTTGCCAGCTTGATCCTACTACATAAAAGCTTTGGGCGTACGGTGGATCATCGTGCATTTCGAGAAGCGTGTGGGGTAAGGGGCCGTCCAGAAAATATGTAATCATTACATCGCCTTCTTTTGACCCCCCCCCCACTGTAATCAAAATGTAAGCACGGGTCTGACCACCCCCCCCCCCTCCCCCTGTAATATTACACGTGCAAAATCGAGTTTTAAGCGCAGTACACAGCGAGATTTAAGTACTTTTTAGCACTTTTAAGCAAAAAAATCAGTTAAATGTGTTTGAAAAATTAAGTTATAAAAAAATTAAGCTTGCCGCAGGCGATACCAACAAAATTTTAGGTCAAATTTGCAAAAATATAGTTAAGATTTGCTCTTGGCGGCGCCTAGCGGCGGGCCATTTTATCTAGTGCTGATTACGTAGTCATGGCCCTGGACCCCCCCCCCCCCCTCGGTAATTAAAAGTATGCGCCCTGTAAGGATTACGTAATTCTGGACGCTGCCTAAGTTGCAGCACGTAGCTACCGCATGCTACCGAGAAGATAGCTAGCCTATGCTGACGAAGCATGAGAGCGCTTCATGCGCTCGGATATATGTGTGTAAAAGCCAAAGAATCTTTTCTAGGACCTGTTGCGATACAGCACTTTGCTCGTTCATGAATCCACTGAGCATTGAGCACTGAGAAACACAGATGAGCATTTTCTGCTTCCGCTGCTGAGGGAATATCACTCCGAGGACATGGGTTTTAAGTCGCTGCGGAGATACGTCTTTATGCTCAAAACAGAGTTCCTTCATGTAAAACTTATCATGAATCACGACGTTCATCGAGGCTAGGGCTTAGTGAAATGCTTGTGTGTTGGTTCGGCTTTCCGTCGAAACCAAATTCCGGATGTCATTGCATAGCGGTGGTATCACTGTCACAATGAACCGGAAGCAGGCCGCTTGCATGGAATGCGGACAGCAAGACGCACTAACCAATGCGAGGGAGATGTAGGTGTCCGGTTGACGGCCCCAACGTGGTTGATGACGCGAATCCCGAGAGCGTGCTCACCGATATGTCTTTTGAGCAAACGCACGTTTGAACGACCCGCATGTCTTCCTTATGCATAGGGTATCCTACATAAACTCTGACCTTCATCGCGAGCCGATCCTTCCAAAAACAGTTTTCTCGCCGGGATGATCTTTCGCACAAGCTCTGCCCGTTCTCAATGCAGTCGCATTTTTGGTCTAAGCTGGTACGACTTTTGTCCTGCGACCCACTAGAGGGATCGCGTTTGCGTCATTGAGCCACGCCGACAGCCGTGTTATAGCCGTGCTTTCCCACATTTTTCTCGCATTTGAGTTGGAGTAAAACGCCTATTCGTTTTAGGTCCACAATAGGATGGCGAAATGTCGTCTTATTTTGGACATATTATAATCCTCTCCGGCTGGCATTCCTCACTAGTTTAGTTCTTTTACTCGCGGCGGGTCTCATAAATGCAGGCAACGCCGCTGACCAATGTTGTCGTGCTATTCATTCTTGCATGTGCGCTTTTCTACGGGTATGCACAGGAGATTCAGCCGCCCGCTCCGCCGGAAGCCTATTGCCGAGACGGAAATCCGGTGATCGGACGTGCGTTGCTAAAATGGTACTCTTCGACAAATGTTTGTTCTTCAGGGTGCATTTTGTGAATACGACACGTCACTGAGCTGCGAGAACGTACAGGGCATCTACTTCTGCTGTAAGTTCGATCGCTCTTGCGCTCTGGTTTATTAATGGGTTTCCAGGCGCTCCTGTTCCGGATCAAGGAGCTAAGATGTGCAGCGACGGAACGAAAGTGTTGGCAGGTACATTGCTTTTAAGAACTTTGCAAGTCAGCTGTTTGCTGAGGCGTACCATTGTAGAATGCGATGCAGCGACACGCACCTGTTCCGCAAAAAGGCTGTGAGACCATCCAAGGGCATGTGTTCTGTTGTAAGTCACTAATGGAAGCTTAGCACCTCCACAGGCTAACCCTCCACGTTCAGGCGGACCCGCTCCAGTGATCGTTCAGCCTCCTCAGCCGCCACCTTTGCCCACCTTTAAGTGTAGCGACCAGACGCCGGCTACGCAGGGTAAGCCCTTTTTCAAATACGACCCTCAATTCACCCGTTCACTCCATTTGCACGCTCCACTTGGTGTTTCAGAATGCGACCCCTTCACGAGGACGTGTACCGCCGACCCGAGCAAGGGATGCGAGGCTATTCAAGGACATGTCTACTGCTGTACGTGTTCGGCTTACGATTCAATACCATGTTGATTTTAGACGCTCATAAAATTCCTTTGTTTTAATTTTTAGGCGGTACACCACCGGTGATTGTTCAACCGCCGCAGCCGCCCCCATTGCCAACGTTCAAGTGCGGTGACGGATTTCCGGCTACTCAAGGTTGGTAGATCTTAGCTGCTTTTATTCCATGCAGCGTTGGACATGCCTGCAGGTACCCTGGAGCTCTTTTCAGAATGCGATCCCTTCACGAGGACATGTACAGCCGACCCGAACAAGGGATGCGAGACTATTCAGGGACACATCTACTGCTGTAAGGCACATCTCTCGGAACATGCAAAGAAGATATTCTCGGTATTCTTGACGTCAGCGACTTCTTAATGTCATTTTCAGGTGGATCCGTTATCGTCCTTCCGCCGCGTCCACCGCCGCCTACATTCAAATGCAGCAACGGAGATGTGGCTCAACGAGGTTGGTACACCCAGGCGTACAATGCATCAGATGATAATGGCCCCTGCTCAGTTACTGACCCTCTTCTCCCGGGAACCTTTCTCGTACCAAAAAACGTGTTTAAAGCTCGTCTAGAGCGCAGCTGGGCATTCTATAGAGGTCCTTTTCTTTGCTGAATTTTTGGGAAATTCCTGGAAAAAATCTCAAGGGGGCCAGGCAAAACGACCCAGAACGACCGTTTTTGGAAGGCCATCGAAAAGCTATACCCGGATTTTACCACTGCTTCACAGTAGTCCTGCTCGGCACGTTTACGCGAATGTGTACACATACAGTTGCAACTTAGAATGTGACGCTGCGACCAGACAGTGCACCTACGACCCGAGCATGGGTTGCGAGACGATCCAAGGACACTTGTACTGCTGTAAATTTCCTTCACACTTTGTTCTGGCTAGGAGCGAGTACGAACCTTGCGGGAACAAGATCCATTCACTGCAAGTTTAGGTCATCAAGACGTTGTCGTCATACCTGGAGGTCCGCCTCCAAAGCCTCTCCCTATGTTCAGGTGTAGCGACGGAATTGCGCCGCTGGCCGGTAAGTAAATGAGGCGCTAGGCAAAGATATTCTTTTGCATCGAGCATTGCAACGTTTTGACTGCGACCCGTCCTCGAGGACATGCACTGCCGACCCATCTTACGGCTGCGAATCCGTTCAAGGACATCTGATTTGTTGTGAGTTGCTTCACCTCATAATGCTCAATGAGTTGGTACAATGTTGAGCATTTTAAGGCAAACAGGAAGTCATTGTTATTCCTGGCGGCGACCCGAAACCGCTACCGACCTTCCGCTGTAGCGACGGATCAGTCGCGCAAACAGGTAATACTACTTATTCGACGTCCTGATTTATCACGTCGATTCACACCGACGTCGAATGGCACCTTTAGAATGCGACCCATTTACGCGGACCTGTCCAGCGGATCCGAGCATGGGATGCGAGACCGTCCAGGGACATCTGTTCTGTTGTAGGTCATTATCAGGCTTTTGCTTGCAAGATTCATAAGTGGTAATGCATTACGTCTTTAGGCGGGCGGTATCAGCCTCCGCAACCCACATGCATTGACTTCGGCCCGGGCTGCCCTGGCGCTGCGTACCTGTGCAACAATGCGGTAGGTTTTTTATCCTTAGCCGTGTACGGTAAAAGAACTAAACGAAAAACGTGGTTTTTATTCGTCACAAAATTTATTTGAAAAATCCAGAAATATACGTCATTATACATGAGCCTAGGACCTTGAGACTTCGACCTCCTGGCAAAAATTAAATAAAATTTACGAACATTCTGGCCAAATTTCGCTGCTTTAGTGTGGGGAACTTTGTGAATCGAACAATCATTTTTTATCTAATTTTCTTCGAAAAATAGAGTCCGTTTCATGACCCCTGGTCTTTGGCAAAATCTATGAGTGACTTTAGCGTTACTACAAGCTCATGACGCAGCACTGCCCAAAGACGTGCAACCGATGCGGCCAAGTGCCTGCGGAGCCATGCGTCGACAAGGGGCCCGACTGCAGAACGCGGTCCTACCTCTGCACGAATCCGGTACGTTTAGCATAAGCAACTTGTCGGTGAATACATGTATGTTTAGTACTACGTGACCTTCATGGCAAGAGAGTGTCCGGTGAGCTGCGGAAAGTGTCAGGGCACCATCGGTGTTGGCCCTGGTGGTGGAACTGGCGTAGTGGCGCCTGTGGTCGTTGGGCCTGGGACGGGCATCGGTACGTCAGACTGTCCTTGGGTCCATGACATGTTCTACATAACTTTAGGCGCTGTCGCTTGTTCGGACAAAGGAACGGACTGTCCGAAGGTACCGCATCTCTGCAACAACAATGTAAGTAATGTTGTGTTCCCTCGTTTTAGCTCTAGTTCCATGTGGTGAGCGTCAACTAACGTGCAGAGCTTTTTCCCGTGTTGTGAAATGTGCCGTGCAGGGATGGGCGGAATTTTTTCGACGACCAAGACCAAGACTAAAACCTCCAGGACTACTGGACCAAGACCAAGACCAAGACCAAGACCCGCCCATCCTGTTGCTGTAGTTGGGTCCATGTAGTTTGGGGTCAAGTAACGAATATTTGCGTGGTCAACGAGGCAGGCACAACTTGCACTTAATCAAGATTCCCTACCTTTGTTTGAGCACTGTCCTCGAGGAGTATTTTTGTCAGGTGTGCCTATGAACGGGCAAATAAGGCGAATGCAGTAGACTTCGACTGGACCAGTGTCATTTTCCGCTCCGTTATGGCTTCTACCGTCCACTCATCCATTCGTTTTGAGAAAATTACCGCCGTTGCGTTATACAGGCTTTTAAGCTGTTGCGCTAGGGAAGAACGGTTTGACATTCGTGAACGAGATTGGTACATCGATTTAAGGTGTGAACGGCGGCGCTTTCAGATCTACTACCAACTTATGACTGACCAATGCCCGCGGACCTGCAATCGTTGCCCAGGGGGAGGCCGAGCATTCAAAGGCGCTCACAGCGCTGAAAACGCCACTGGGCCTCGCGTCAGTATCCTAGCCTTAATTAAGGCCGATGCATTATCTAGCGCCAGTGAGATTTCTACGCTACCGACGACTGCGTCGACGACGAAAACAAGCCTAACGAGGCTTCGATAGCACTATAACGAGCAATGCTTCCCCTTCCCCGAAATGTCAGTTGTATAAACCGTGTTGCAAACCTGCGATGTGTACAGAAACGCAAAATGAACAAAAGGAATTCATAATTCATTCATTCATTCTAATTCATTTGTTGGAGACAATTATAATTCTCCCGTGCTTCCCACGCAATGCGTTCAAATTCGCGCGTCGCAGGGTCCGTTTCGAGTGCGATGGGGTGAGGAGGGCGGTCCCTCACGCCTTAGCGGCCACTTCGCATTTGAAAGCCGCGTGCGTCGCGTCGCGTATGTGCAACCAGCACGCACGCAATTTGGAATGGACATTTTCAAATGCACGCATGCATATCAGCGCTTACGGTGCTTGAAAAGTGATGATGGAAGTAGGCTTTTAGGCCAGACGTCAGTCGTTAGTGTTTCCTTCTAGTGCTCACACGTGGTTATATTATTCTCCGTATTTTGTCTGCATTTATAGTCGTTGTTTGTAAGTTTGTTCTCGCATTTATAGAAGTCATTCATTGTTCGAGTAAAGGAATTGCGCAGGTAATTGTTCTAGGAAGGCCGTGTTTAGCTAAGTTTCCCTTCGGGTAGAGACCAGGCAAAACACCTCGTATCCCACACATTTGACCTTTCCGCGATAATATTGAACTGCCGATAAGGAAATTAGCCGAACACTATCAACGTGATACGTTGGTACTTTCAGGATGGCATCAGCTTCATCGTTACCAGTGGACGCATCTGCTACTCTTCATTTGGCCGCGGTTACGTTTATTCGCTCAAGTCGCACCCGTAGCTCGGATGCCGAGTTCGCCGAAAGGGTTTCCGTACTCATTGCATTGCTCGACGCTCCAACGGATGTGCCGAGATATTCTGATATACCCTTCAGAGCGAAGTCTCTCTTTGGCTTGGCTCAAAAATTGTTCGTGTGCAAGGCTCAATGCTGAACTATTCCCATACAGGAAAGATCCCAAAAGGCACATCTGAAACTTGCGTCCCGCAATTGGCACTTAAGTATTTGCCTACATACTCGTACCTATTCTTAACGTACGAATTTTAATTGGGGCAAGCCGTAGCCAAATAGGACAAAACCCCAGTAGTACATCCGTATCACATATTCCAAAAGGAATGGACTGGACAGTAGCCTGGATTCGAGAAACTGTCTCGCCTCAGAGTGAAACGTTGCGTGCACTGTGCATCCTTCCTTGAGTTGTTCCGCGATAAACTTCATTGAAGAGTCGGGTACGCCTTGCGGATTGAGTACTTTCGTTAGTGCCGCTACGAAGTCATCGACCTTCAAAGGGTCGCTCGAGTAGTGCAGGAAGTGGTAGCGGGAGAACGTCTCGGAGATGAGGCAGTGCCTGTAACACAATAGCACATTCACTTGTTTGATCGTCCCGTCTCAGTATGTACAAAAGCAATTCCGTCAAAAAGTTAGCAAGAATCTTAAGAAATCGATCCAGAAAACTAAACATTACGAATGGAAAGACTTGTGCAGGCGTACCTACGTACCATGCCGTACTTAGGTACGGACTATGGTACGGTTAGGGGCAGTACGGCGCCTTTAGCTAGGAAGAGCACTTGTACGGGGTACGAAGTTCGGCGTGGGAATGGGCGTGCATAACAGGGGGATCTTCTTGAGCGGTCTCGATTTTATTTTGAATTTGAAGCCGCTTATTCCGAAATCTAAGCCGCAATACCGTCCACATTCGTAATGTCTGAAAATCGGAAGTCGGGTGCACTCCTAGTGCACTAGTGTTGGAGGACAGGATGCGCGAAAACAAGGTTGATCGCAAGTAATCAACATGAATTATGCGGATTATCGGACCGTAAAATGTACCTACTCTACCACGAAAACATCATGATCCGTTTGTTGTCATGTTTTAACATGCCTAACTACATTCGCACTTCCGTTTTGACCTACCAGCTCTGCGTGAGGAAGTGCAGATCTTCGAAAGTGCGCGAAAGCCCGCTCCGCCGGGACTGCTCCATTGTCCTTTTGTACTCAGCGAGAATGAAACACGTCATGTTCGCACCGCAGCCATTGCAATAGTGAGCTGCATGAGGTTTTCTAAAACGGCCGGAAGACTGCCCAATTTGCCCGAAGCAAGCACAAAGCTCGTACCTTATGCACTTATCGACGAAAGCGGAGAGAAACTTGTCGACAGGCTCTCGCACTACGGCTATATGTCGCCATTCTTGCATCGTCTCGTTCGTAACTTCGTACTTCGCTTCTACGTCCCATACGTCGTTAAATTCAAAACTTTCACAGGACCTGAAAGAGTTGGGTTTGCTACCCGCGTCGCGACCTTCGCTTACCTGAAGGCTTTGCATGTTTTGTCCGAACCGTCGGTAGCGTCGAAAGCGCGCTGGTCTGCGAGAAAGCACATGATGGCCTGCATCAGCGTCGAAATGTTCTTCTGGATCACGCATGCCCACGTCTCGTACCGTGGAGCTACCTTAACTAGCTTTGCGTTTGACGACGGACACCGACGGACGTACCCTCAGCCTCGTGTCGAGGTCCTTGAACTTTGCGGGACAGTACTTAGCGTCGTCGCCCTGGCACAAGGCGGTCTTGTTTATGGTCCCGAAACGGCTTTCGTTTGGCAACGGCTAAAATTGCCGTAAATTCTTGGATCGACAAGAGGATGTTGATCAGGTGTGCGGTCGGAGAAGCCTCGCCACATGAAAGCTATTATGGTAGAAATTTTTGCAGGAGTTCTTTTTTGCTAGTTTGGATTTCCCTTGAACCAGAATGGTGGCGCATGCGGTGGGACTTCAGAAAATCTTGGATGCTACACCAGTTTTCTGGCTCCGGCTGTCGAATTTTTAATTCTGCGGATCGGCGGATTCCAAAGATTAACGTGGGCGTGGAGTCGGACTTACATCACTGTTAAGCCGCCTCACTTCGCTCATATTCGCTAGATTGACGATTGTCTTGGCTCGTTCTTCCTCACGGCTTTCATTCGTGTGACGAAAGCATTTGTCGGCTTTGCTCGTAAAGGACGTTTTGGTGTCTTTGGTCGCATAGAGAGGGCGATAGAGTCGAACCACGATCGTCCGTCCTGCGCTACGAGGATTTGCGAGATCGAGGTGCATGAAAGCACCAAGAAGGAAACTGCAGGCGAAGGCAGCAATGCATTTGAAGGAATAATAACGCGTAAGCAACATGGCGAGCGGCTCGTCTTTAGTACAATGGCCGCCTCGACTATGCCTCAACATTTACCAAAACGGACGTAGGTTATACGGTCGGTACTGGCACGGGAATGACCGGATTAACCTCTTTTGTAAAGGGACAGTGCTCGAAGCAGAGGCGCGACGTTTCAAAAGGGTATCGAGTCGGTAATCCTCTTCAGGGCTTTGCACCCGTTCATGTTTTCGTTTTCGTTGTTGTTCGTTTTCTCGTTTTCGTCGGACGAAAACGAAAATGAGCGGCGTGGATTTGGCTGAACGAGAACGAAAACGAAAACGAGGACTTCATTTTGCCCGGACGAAAACGAGAACGAAAACGAGGAACTTCGACTTCGAGGAAGCAGAGGCCTCTAAAAGGTGTCCTGTCGGTAATCCTCTTAACATATTCTGCGCTCTTCGCGGAACCAAACATCGGCGGCATGGTGTAAAACTCGCACGAGGAAATCCTCCCGTGCAACAGATCGAGAACAAGTGCTCAGTGTAGTTCGGGAAGAGCACGGTTCTGTAGTGCAAGAAAGTTAATGCGCACCACGTGGTTGATGAAGGCAGCTGTCTAATCGTCAGACATACTTAATTCCAAGAAAACAGCAGGGAATTCGAGTAAGGAGAAAATATGTAGGTCTTTGTTTCAGCTAATTTTATTCGGACATTGATACTACGAATCCGCTAAACTACGCCCATCGTAAGGGTTTGAAAGAGTCGTGGACCAGGGTCGTATTTAACGGGGGGGGGGGGGGGGGG